>DF360251.1:1037-49686 GCA_000787875.1 Solanum virginianum | reverse complement strand
GGGTATTTTTAGAATATACGATATGCATTAGACCTTAACTCTTCAAGAAATCATAGTCCGGACATTTTATCAAACACTTGGCGGGTGTGTAGTGCTAGTGTAATACCATGCAATTCAAGAGTGTTATCATGCTAGAAAATCCAATTTAAACCATCAATAAATACTTGGTAACACCCTCAAGCAATATACATCAAAACCCATCATCAAATCTCACAATAGATCATACATTCATAGCCCAAAACATAGTAAAACAGTTACAATTTCATAAACGCTAGCATAGTGTGCAGTGAATTTCATAATAAATATGACCCATGAGTAAATCAACTTTAAACCATGCAATTTTTAAGAAAAGGAAGTTGAGCATCATAAGTGAAAGAAAACCATGAAAGACAACCACATAACTTAGCTTCGGAGATGAACTTGATGAAGATTTGAGATAGAGACTTGAAGCTTGAATGAGAACCTTTAAATCTGAATGAGTTTTGAGAGTTGAGTTTAGGAGTAAAATATTGGGTAAGTATTTGAATGAGTATTGGGGAATGTCTTGAATGATATGAGGGTGAAAAATGGCTTAAGTATAGGTATTCTCACATTTGGGAACACTTAGGTCCAAGACCCAAAAGCTTCAGACCAGACTTGAAAAACTGCCCAAAAATAACACTATGGCGCGCCCTTGGCGCGTTGCGCCAGGGGCACAAATGCACACTAGATATCGCATTTTTACGATTTTCAAGTTTTGCTACAGTTGTTCTTAAATCAAGGTTAGACCTATTTTCCACTCAATTTGACCCCCTGAATAAGAATATGAAATTGAAGTTTTTATATCAATGCACAAATTTTGAGATATATGGAAATTACGATTTCGGACACTTTTGAGGCTTATTTTTGGGCACTTTTGGGGTTGTCTAAATTTCAAAACCTTGGTGAGTACATGTATATAACTTAAAACCATGAAAATCATTAGTAAATGCCATTAGAGTTAAAAAAATAAATACACTTATTAGCATTATCAAACCCTCATATAAATCATAGATTTCAAATGATATTTTACTTCGTAATAGTGCATAAGGATAGACCATCATAAAATACCTTCATATTATCTTCATGTAAAAGAGTTCATAAAATCATCATATATTACCATAAATTTAAAAAGCATGAAGGAGAAGAGGAATGCTTGAGCTTATGGAGGAAAGGTCTCCACAATCAAAACCTATATACCTTGATGATTGGAGATGGAAACCTTGTGGAAAACGAGGAGAAAATTCAGAACCCTAGCTATGGGCTCTTCTTCTTGAAGCCTTAGGGGACTTGGGAGTGTTTGGGAGAGGTTCAAGACTTAGAGTGTTTTGAGTGAGGAGGAATGAGATGATAGATTGGGGTTGTAAGGGCTGATAAAGGGTCTCTTGAGGGTCAAAACGACATAGTATAGGCATTAAATAATAGAAAAAGTCAAATTTTCCCCTTCTTAAAAGTCTGTCGGACAGGATCACAAGACCCCTTCACAGGCCTTGGTCTATTCTATGGGCCATATATTAGGGGTTCATCTGGTAATAGTTTTGAATCCTCAAAAACCTTCTCTAATCCTTAACCTATGATAGAACTTATGGCTCGTAAATCTATCTATGGGTTGTCTGATAAGTCATATACCCAACATCGAAATCATCATTTTCACCAAGTCTGACCTTTAGTCCACATGTACTACTTACGACCCATGGAACCACTTACAACTTGTAAGACCCCTTGTAATACTAACACCCAAAAAATTTTTAGAACTCATTTCTTGCACTTTTCATACTTCTCACAGGTGGGGCCTTACAAATGAAGAAGTGGATGGTTAACCTTTGTAGAATAAAGGTCCCCAAAAATCAAAACCACATACCTCGGTGATTTAATAGAGGAAAATTTGGTTTGCAGATGAGGATACCGAAACACTAGCTTGGGCTTCTTGCTTGAAACCCTTGAAGAGCTTTGAGAGTATTTGGAACTTAGGGTATTTTTAGAATGGGTTGGAATGAGAGTGTTAACGGTGTATAAGGTTACAAAGTGAAGATTTAAGGGACTAAACGGCATAGCATAGTGTCATAACCCATCACTTGATCATTAAGAAAAGGGAAAAATCTAGAGTTAAGGAGAAGAAACTAGAGTCTTGGAGACGTTTGTGAAAGACTCGAGAAAAGAGTAGATCATCCTTGAAGATTCTTAAGAACACTCTAGAATGTTATAGTCAAGTCTTGGTGAATCTTGAGAAAACTTAGAAACATCGAGATATGTAGAGAATTCTAGAATTAAGGACTAATGTCTAATTATTAAGGGACTTGTAGAGTAAATTTTATTTGCACTTAGGCCCTAGAGAGTGGTATAAATAGAGGGGTCATTCACTTATAAGGCATCAATCCAGAAATTGTAAGGCAATCTTCCAAAGAAATGCAAGTCTTCCTTCTTAAAAACTCTCTAGTCTTCTCTTATCTAGCGTTTCCTTAGCGATCAAGGAAAATAAGTGTACTTGTACTTATAAGATCGTGAAAGAGTCATGACCAAGTTGACAAGCGTCGCACGAGAATATTAGGAAAGTTCTAAATCTATGATAATAGGTTTAGAAAATTAGAAAAGGTTAATTTTTCCCTCTTTAAAATGCTATCGGACAGGACCACGAGACCCCGTTTACGGGCCGTGGTCTATTCTACAGGTCGTAGGTAAGGGATTTTATCTAATAATATTTTTGAATCCTTAGAATCTACCTCTAACCCTAAACCCATGACACAACTTATAACTCGTAATCTGAGTACGGCCCGTCTGATAACTCATATCTCCAATCTTAGAAAACCATACTTTTACCAAGTCTAGCCTTCATTCCATGAGCATAAGTTATGGCCCATAGATTATGTTACGATCTGTGGACCACTTCATACATAGGTGGTCCTCTAAATTTAAGCTACTAGAAATGCACACTTAGAGCATACAAGCCAACGTACGGCTCATATATCAACATATGGCCTATAAGACCCCTTATGGGAACCTACTATTACATAGAAAATTTCCAAAACTCATTTTCTTGGCACTTTTTATGCTTTGCACAAGTGGAGCCTTATAATATCTCCACCTTGGGAAAATTCATCCTCGAATGTGCTAAAGGCAAGCTCTAAGGAATAGAATACATGTACCACATACAAACATACAACATATACATCATGAAAATCTTTAAAGCCATGCCTCAAATATCATTTACAATGCAACCTCAAAATCACATAACCATGCATATATGACATGAAAATGACATGCAAGGAGAGGAGGTTATAAAATAAGAAAGTCATATTACCTCAAGCTTGATTAGAACGGAAGAGATAGGGTTATAAATTTTTCACATCTGCTTCGGCTTTCCAAGTGGCATTTTTAACTTGTTGATTCCTACAAAGGATCTTGACAGATCCTATATCTTTGTTTCTCAACTGCTTGACTTGCCTATCAAATATTTCCACTAATACTTCCTCATATGTCAAATTATCTTCAATATTCACTGCTTCTAAGGGCACAATCGAACTAGGATCTCTAATACACTCTCTTAACACGGAGACATGGAATACCAAATGAACCATGCTTAATTTTTTATAGGCTAATCTAATTCATATGCAACTTTACCAACATGCCTCATTATCCGATATGAACCTACATTCCTAAGGCTTAACTCTCCTTTTTTTCTAAAAAGAACTACGCCCTTCATTAGCAAAACCTTGAAGTACACCCAATCATCAATTCCAAACTCAAGATCCCTTCCCCTAGTATTGACATAGGACTTTTGTTGACTTTGAGACTCCTTAATCCTTTCCCTTTATCATTCTAACCTTTTCTAATGCTTCCATAACCAAATTAGAGCTAACAAGGCCATTTCATCCACTTCGAACCACCCAAACAAGGATCTACAACGTCTACCATAAAAAGCTTCAAAGGGGGCATTTCCAATGCTAGTGTGATAGCTATTGTTATAATAAATATCTATAAGCAGAATATTTTTATCCTAGTTACCCTTAAACTCCAAAATACAAGCCCTAAGCATATACTCAATAGTTTGGATAGTCCTCTCAACTTGGCCATTGATTTATGGGTGAAACATCGTATTAAGCTTGACTTTAGTACCAAGACCCTTTTGAAAGAACCTCCAAAAGTGTGAAGTAAATTGAGCACCATAATAAAAAATGATAGCCAATGGAACCCCATATAATCTCACCAACTCATAAATATACAACTTGGCATAATCTTCGGCAACATAGGTTGTCTTAACTGGTAGGAAGTGAGACAACTTCGTCATTCTATCATGAACAACCCAAATAGAGTCAAAATTAGGCAAGCCTATGACAAAGTCCATGTTGATGTTTTCCCACTTCAAAGTTGGAATATTGATGTCTTATTTCAAAACACCTGGGTTTTGGTGCTTGGATTTGAATTGTTGGCAATTATGACAACTGGCTACGAATTTGGCAGTATCCCTCTTCATACCACCCTCGCCAATACACTTCCGGTAAATATCTATACATCTTGGTAAAACCAGGATGAATGGAGTAAGTGGAATTGTATGCCTCTTTTAAGATTAAGTCTCTTAACCCATGAACATTGGGCATATATAACCTACCTTGGTATTTAAGGACACCATCTCCCCCCTCCCCTCGAGGGAAAACCTCCAACTTGATACCCTTCACCAATGCCTTCAATTCCACCAAAGTAAGATTAAGGTCTTTCTTGGCTTTGAATTCTTCAAACAAAGAAGACTTAGAACCATCTATCATCACTGCACCTATATTTTCGGTCTCATTTAATCTAACCCTCAATCTAGCCAATCGATGGACTTCCTTTGCCAATTTAATCTTGATATCACTAATGTGTGCCACACTTTCCATGGACACCCGACTTAGGGCATCGACTATAATATTAGCTTTTCCCAGATGGTAATGTATGCTCATGTCATAATCTTTAAGGAGTTCCAACCACCTTATTTGCCTCAAATTGAGATCTCTTTGGGTGAACACATATTGGAGGCTCTTGTGGTTGGTGAACACGTCCCATGAACCCTGTATAAATAGTGAGGCCATATTTTTAAGGGAAATACCATGACCGCTAATTCAAGATCATGGGAGGGGTATTTGCACTCATATACCTTTAGTTCCTTGGAGGCATAGGAATGAACTTTCCATATTGCATCAAAACATAACCAAAACTAATTCTTGAGGCATCACAATGCACGACAATCACTTCCAACCCTACCGATGGCAAGGATAGGAGTGGATGTAAGCTTTTCCTTTAAAGTTTGATAACTTTTTTTGCATCATCAGTCCATAAAAAGTTTTCTTTCTTTTGTGTCAACTTTGTAAAAGGAGAAGCAATTGAGGAGAAGCCATTCATATCTCCAATAGTAACCTAGCAAGCCCAAGAAACTCCTAATATTTGTTGGAGTCAAGGTCTAAGCCAATTTCTTATTACCTTCGTCTTCTTTGAATCCACTTTGATCCTTTCACCCGAAAGCACATGCCCCATGAATGCAACTTTCTTCGACCAAAATTCACATTTGTAAAACTTGTCAAATAACCTTTACTCCCTCAATATTTGCAATGCTAACTTTAGATGCTTAGCACACTTCGAGAATAAATCAAAATGTCATCAATAAATACCACCACAAATATGTCAAGGTAGGGGTTAAAGATTCTATTCATGAGGTCCATAAATATCGTTGGAGCATTGGTTAGGCCGAAGGACATCACCATAAACTCAAAATGGCTATATCTTGTTCAAAAGACCATTTTGGGAATATCACACTCCCTCACCCTTAAATGATGTTACCTAGATCGAAGGTCAATCTTTGAGAAGTGACTAGCCCTTGCAATTGATCAAATAAGTCATCTATCCAGGGTAGGGGATATTTGTTCTTTACGATAACCTTTTAAGTTGCCGGTAGTTGATGTACATTCTAAGTGAGCCATCCTTCTTTCTTACAAATAACACTGGTGCACCCCAAAGCAACTTACTAGGTCGTACAGAAACTTTTTCCAATAAATCTTTAATTGGTTCTTTAACTCCTTCAACTCTACTAGGGCCATTCATTAAGGAGGAATAAAAATGGGTTGAGTGGCTGGGAGGAGGTCTATACCAAAGTCCATTTCCCTTACAAGTGAAATACCGAGAAGTTCATTAGGAAGGACATTAAGAAACTCATGGATCCCTGAAACTAACTCAATAGAAGGGACTTTGGACTTGACATCCCTAACCCACACAAGATGATAAATGTAACCTTTGGAAATCAACTTTTGAGCCTTAAGATAAGAGATAAACCTACCCTTGACCATCGAATCATGACCTTCACACTCAAGGATGAGTTAATTAAGAAATTGGAATCTACCCTTACGAGTTCTACAATTAATAATAACATGATGTTCATGTAACCAATCCATCCCGAAAATAATATCAAAATCCACTATATCAAGTTCAACAAATCACAAGGCAAAACTTTATTCAATAATGACATGGAACATCCTTTATAGACTCTTTTAGTAGGAATGAACTCACTGATGGGGGTAGACATCTCAAAGGTTCACATAATAATTTGGGACATACATGAAGCCTATTAGAAACAAAAGGAGTATTGAAGAGAGAGTGCCACTAGGATCTAATAAATCATAGACATCAAAATAATAAACCTTCAACATACTGCTAACAACATCAGGTGCCTCATCGACCCCATATCTCCCTTGAAGAGCATAAAATTGATTTTGATGTGGAGCACCTCCTTATTGGCCATCTTATGCCCTTTGATCATCATGGTCACCTTGTTCTGGAGGAAGACCATCTCTATCCTTTTTAGGATAATTCGTAATCTTGTGGTCTATTTTGCTACACCCAAAGCAACCTAAGTTTCTCAAACTTATGCCACTATGATTCCTCCAGCATTTTGAACACTTCAAAAGAGTCATGCCACCATTGCCACCTTGACTCTTAGGGTTGAGCCTATCATTAGAAAATCTTTGACCTTGGGCATTGGAGGACCTTGGCCTTAGAATTTGTGGCCTTTTTGGAAATGACCACCCTTAGTAGCTAGGAAGCCTCCATTAGGTCAAGCCCTCCTGGACTCCCCCATCCTTCTTTTCCTAAGATTCTCCCCCTTAAGTTACTATACGTATGTCATAAGCCTAGATATATACATATCCCCTATGAACATGGTGGTACGATACTCTTCATTGATCAAATTGGACACACCTGAAAAAAACTTATGCATTTTTGCCCTAGCATCGGTGACCAAGTGAGGAGCATATTTGAGAGATCATTAAACTAACGAGAATAATATCTAACACTCATAAAACCTTTCTTGAGGTTCATGAACTCCATCATCTTTGCTTCCCTTTGTTCAATTGGGAAGAAGTAATCAAGGAAAGGATCTTTGAACTCTTCCCAAGGAATGGACTCATCATCCTCCCTCTCCATTTTCCATTGGTTGTTCAATATTTGAGTGAGGCCTTTGAGTTGATAGGCCACTAATTTCACTTTCTCTTTCGAACTTACTTACATGATAGACAAGACTTTATACACTTCATCAATGAACTCTTGGGGGTCTTCTTCCACTTTTGAATCATAAAACTTCGGCGGATTCATCCTTGTAAAATCCCTCACATTTTAAGCTAGGGTAGGAGCATGAGGAGATTGAAATCCTTAGTTAGCAATGATCCTTGCCAATAAAGTGACCACATGCTAGTATTTGGCATAAGTGACTTGTAACGACCCAAAATGTACCCGAAAATATGCCCAGCATCATATTTTCCATATATC
This sequence comes from Solanum virginianum, assembly GCA_000787875.1. Taxonomy (NCBI): domain Eukaryota; kingdom Viridiplantae; phylum Streptophyta; class Magnoliopsida; order Solanales; family Solanaceae; genus Solanum; species Solanum virginianum. The sequence continues at coordinate 41,883 of DF360251.1, read as the reverse complement.
TCAAAATCCATTCGCGATATCAAAAATCTGACTTCATATTATTGTTCAGGGAGTCAAATTGAGTGGAATATGGCTCTAACATCGATTTAAGAGCAACCATATCAAAATTTGGAAATCATAAAATGAGATTCCCAAAGAGGTTTTCGCTCCCCTGGCTCGACGCCCCAAGGGCACGTCTCTGTGTAATTTTTGTTTCGTTTTGACTTTGGTCCAAGACTTTTAAGTCTTGGGCCTAAGTGTTCCCAAGCGTGAAAATACCTATACTTAGCCATTTTCACCATCATATCATTCAAAATATTTCCCAATACTTATTCAAACACTTAGCCAAATATTCTACTCCTAAAATCAAGTCTCCAAAACTCATTTGGATCTAAGGATATCCTCTTAAGCTTCATGTCCCCACCTCTAATCTTCATCAAGTTCATCTTTAAAGCTAAGGTATGTGGGTTTCTTTCATGGGTTCCTTTCACCCATGATACCCAAGCTTCTTTTTACTCTAATTTGCATGGTTTAAAGTTGACTTACTCATAGGACTCATTTATTATGAAATTCATTGTATATTATGTTGGGGTTTTATGAAATTATGACTATTTTACTATGTTTTCGGCTATAAATCTAAGATCTAATGTGAGATTTGATGAAGGGTTTTGATTTATATTGCTTGAGGTGTTACCAAGTATCTATTAATGGTTTTATGTTGAATTTTCTAGCATGATAACACACTTGAATTGCATGGTTCTACACTAGCACTACATACCCTCATAGTGTTTGATAAAATGTCCAGTTATGGGTTCTTGAGGAATTGAAGGTCTAATATATGTCTTCTGAGTTGAATGACTATATGATGATGAAATTTTTATGAAATAATTATGAAATGAATGTATATATATGGTAGTCTCTACATAGAATTGGAATGTGATCATACCCTAATCGGGGGTTGCGCGCCAGGTAACCATGTCAAGGGGTTCATACCTTCATAACCATATTGAGGGGTTTGTACCTTGACAACCATATTGGGGGGTTTGTATCTCGATCACCAGGGTGGTAGGGTGTGATGATAATAGTGGTCTTTCTTGCACATGTATTATGTTCTATGTAAGCATGTTTTATGTAAGTATTAATCATACATGTCATCTTGCTATTATGCTACCTATTGAAAATTATTATGCATTTTACCTATGATGTCTATCTATTGTTGCATTGTATCCTACTTACTTAGTACAGTCAAACGTACTAATGCATTAAGATATGTAGGGCCTTATAGGCCTACCTATTGTTGCATTGCATCCTACATACTTAGTACATTCAAATGTACCAATGCATATTCTATGCCTACATGATGTCACCATGTAGGAACCAGTTGACCGCTTGATCATCCTCCTCCTCCAAGTGGCTAGTACGATTGTCTCTCAATTTAGTTGGTGAGTTCTCTATTCCGGGGATCTTACTTATGATCTCTTGCTATGTATTAAGACTATCTTTCTTTTATTTATGTATTGACTATGACGGTGAGACCAATTGTTTGTCGTGGCCCCCTCTCTTATATATGTAGTAGAGGTGTTATTGGACATGTTATGTATATATACTATGAGCCTTGACTCTCTGTTTCTTGAGGTTATGATATGAAAGTTCACCATTGGTCCTAATTCCCTTGTTTATGCTTATCTCTAATTGATATTTTAATTACTTTCGCGACCAAGGACACGTAATGATACACTATGAGGCTTGCTTGGGGTTCCTTCGGGTTCCCTATTCGCCAGTTACATCTAGGCCCTAGGCTTGGGTCATGACATAACTGCTTGTCCTATCTCTTAGGGAACTTGTGGAGTTGGAGGGGTCGGTTCACCCTTGGGAGTGGGAGCTCTTTACGCTATTCATCTTAGTGGCATGATCTAGAAAAAAAAATAACCATCTAATAGAGATAGGAAGCCTTAATTCAAATCTAAAGCATGACATAGAGCATGAAAAAGTAATTCATCATTTCCTAAAATGCCTCTTGACTTCCTATTTATAGTTGTGGCGCACTACACAACCATGAACAAGACTCTACTTGACATAGTGTGTTGGATTTATAAGAATTATTTACAAACCTATTGCTCTTATACCAAGCTTATCACATCCCAAGCTCAGGGCTTATATGTGACATGATGAATAACGAAACTAAAGGGACCCTAAACAAGGCTCTTACGCATATATGTCACATCCTTGGTTTTGCGGAAGAATAATTCAATAACTATCAATTAAGAAATAATTTTTAAAGAAAGCAGGACTTTAAACTCATGCTATGGGGATGTTTTAGGGAAGAGGATTAGGATGAATCATATAGTAAATAAGTCAAAAGGGCGGGTAAGTGTGACTCACACTATGGGGATAGGTAGGGACTTAGGAATTTCTCCTCCTCATCAACATACAACAAGCACATAAGGGAACAAGGACTAGGGGAAATCATCAATAATTACATATCATAGCGAGCCAAATACAAAACGTACATAGGTATACCTATATCAAACCACAACTTTAATCATGGATAGAATAGGGGCCAAGGCAATTTCCATGCTCACCCTCAATAGATAGTATCAAAAAATAGATAAGTTTAATAAAGCATGAAAGTAAATGGGTGTTGTCCTCAGATGTGGAGGACTCACCAATAGTAGATCTCTAATAGAACTACTTAGCAATATAGAAGAGGAGGATGGAAAGGACCTTCAGTCCCTACATAGTTAGATTATGTAGGAAAAAGTATGCATTAGTATATTTGAATGTACTAGGTATGTAGGGTGCAAATGCAACAAGAAATCATAATCTGTAAATAAACAATATGCATAATCATACTCAATGGTTATTAGCTCAATATGATGTGGATGATAACTGCTTAGTGAAGACATACATGAAAGATGACTAAATCACATGACATGTCATACAGAACTATTACATTACTACCTCTACCGGTCGACTCAAAGTTCACTGTTTCTAGTGAGCTACTCTAAATGTTGCAAAACCGTGCTTTGTTTTTGGGCCTAGGGGGGAAAGGACTATAACCAACATGTAAGACCAATGGAGATACTACTTGGAATCCTGATGTTCACTACACATTAGACAAAGAGTTGTCTATTTCCCCAAGGTAGACCAAACACTATACTAACTACATGGACCTTTTTGGTGGGTTTCACATGATATCCTTACCTTATGTCATCACCTTTTTGGTAGGTTCAAGAAATATCCTTTGCTGTGATATCAATAAAACACTTTAATGCCTAAAACTTTGAGATTTTGTGTGTTCTCAATGCGACATTTATAGTTTTTTTTATATGTTTTTGTGTTTCTTTTTACAGGAAAAATAGGTTGGCATATATTTTGGAAAGGTTATAGATTTTGCTTATTTTTGAAAACATACGAGACCATCTTTGAGTCATAGAGGTGGTCTTGTGGAGATTTCTAGTGTTGAAGCAAAAGCTGAACTTCAGTAACACAAAACCCCGTTACGAATCATAGATTATTCTATGAGGCATATTGGAATATTTCTTAGAAATTCCTAGTGTTCTCTAGTATTGGACCAAGTGCTGCAGATATAGACCACGAGAGGAAAATATGAGTCATAGATGAGGCTACGACTCATAAAGATATTTCATAGCAGTGAAGTCCAAGATCCAAGAGCTAAACATGAAAGCCCGATTATGACTCATGACCCTACCTACTAATCGTAACAGCAAGTCGTAGGGTGCAGTGACCAATTTTCTCTAATTATTTCAGAAACTTGTTTGTAAATACTATAAATAGTAAATGTTAGGTCATCAAGCATAATTTTGTGAGAGTTTTTGAGAGACTACAACAGAGGATAGAGTAGAGAGCAAGAAATTAGAGCATTTTTAGGGTTTAGTTTTGGAGACTAAATTTTTGAGAAGAGATAAACTTGTGGATTCAAGTCATCTTTCAATCTTATAATTCTCGATACAAATTAGGTTTTCATGTTCTTCACTCTCTTTGGGTAAGTGATTAAACATATGTTCTCTTTTCATTATTTCTGTATTTGCCCAAAATATGAGTAGCTAAACCCACAACTTGGGGTTGTGGTAACCATGAGAATCCTACTTAGAAAACCCAGATTATTTACAATTCTTAGAATGGGTATTTGCATGTATTAATCAAATCTCTTCATTTTGAATGTTTTCTAATAGTGGCCAACATTAGAACTCGCCTAGTGTTACCTTCCTGATCCAGGTGGTAATGAATAGGAAACGAGATTGATAAACATGATCCAATGATGTGTTCTCATCTAATCAACTGAATAGACCAAGGGGAGGTTGATTGGAGCTATGGGTAATGGTTAGTTTAGCATACTATGGAGATGGACCAAGTCCCATAGTGAAATTCAACCTTTACCTCTAACCAAAGGGTTGGAAGAACTTAAATTACCATCCTATATGTGATATTCTAGTTAAGAATTATGATATCCGAGGATGTTGAGTTAATAAATCATGGGGAACACAATGCCCAAGTTGCTCTCCATTATTGATTGTCTTCCAATCTTAGTTAGTTTAGTATAAATTCTTATCAATCATTGCAAACTCCCTCTTTTTTCCTTGGGAATTAAGTTAGTTAATATTTGAATTGGTTATTAGTTAACCAATTTGTAAAGTCCCGTATTCCTTGTGGGATTCTACCCTAACTTTGGTTAGGTTTATTACTTTGGTGATCCTTTTGACTTCAAAGCAGAGGTGTATCTTGAGCGTGATAAAAAAAAAGGTGTTGTTGCTAGGGAATGTGGCGAGACATTGATTAGATTTACTAGTAGTATAATTCAAGTGTCAATTTCTTAAGTCTCTTGTATTTTACTTTTGTTTTTATTTTTGTTTGTTTAGTTTCTTTTTAGGGTATACTAAGTATTGTATGCCCAATACAATGAGTTAAGGCATTCCCTTAACTCCAATTGATTTAGAGATCCTGTGGGTTACAAGAAGAATGGCCCAAGAAAATGCTAACAATATGAGAACTATTACATTACTACCTCTACCGGTCGACTCAAAGTTCACTGTTTCTAGTGAGCTACTCTAAATGTTGCAAAACCGTGCTTTGTTTTTGGGCCTACCATCAGAGGATCCACATGACCACCTGTACAATATTGCATATGTTTGTAGGAGTCTAATGAGGAACATAATATCTGTCTATGGATGTTGCGGCACTTCGTGTCTTCTCATTCTCTCTTACAGACAATGCTATGTTGTGGTTATCTGAACATCCACAAGATGTGATCACTAGTTAGGTGGAGTTGCAAAGAGCTTTCTTAGCAAGGTTCTCTGCTAGATCAAACAGGTTTAAGCTGAGGGACCAAATCATTAGCTTTCAATAATTCCATGGTGATTCTTTTATTTTGAGATGGGTGCGGTTCAAAGGATGTGTGAGGAGTTCTCTAAAACATAGTACTTCAGACACAACATTGGGAGCGAGTTTCTATCTATCACTGGACCTATATGCAGATGCTTTTATAGGAGGTTCAGTATTAGGAAAACCATTTGCAGAAGTTGTTGAACAATTAGACAAGTTGGCTGATATTCACTATATGTATAGACCTATACATGAGCAACCAACTAGTTATACAGACAACTCTGATAGGAACTCTGAACAAGCAAAGATAATCCAGAAATCATCCATATGCTTGAGCAAAACAAAGTAGATCTGGAGAGGCTAATGAAATAGAAGCAAGAGATAAACACTACAGAGGGTAGTGGGGGAAGCTACCACACCAAGGATGCAAGCCATGAGGAAGAAAGTGGTAAAAACAATTGGTTCATGCTACTGCACAATCATTATAAGGGAATAGAGGTTCTAGAATTGTAGATATGTTTACTCAGTTGGTAGAAAATGCAAATACACAAGAGGATATGTTATAAGAGATAAAATTTGACATTATCAAAATAAACTACAAAGTTGACCAACATTCAATGGCAATTCAACAGCTTAATAGCCGGTTTGGACTTGTATCAGCATAACTAGAGTAGATTAAGAGTGGCATGACGAAAGAGGCAAAGTCGGGTGACAAGGAGTCACCAATTCTTAGGGAATTTTGAGTACTCAAGATGTCTAACTTGTGCCACGACAATAAATTAGGCACTACTTGGGAGGCAACCTAAGCATTTTGATGTTCTAGCACAGTTTTGAGTTTATTTTCAATTTTTGAATTATGAGTTGATTGTTTGCTTGTGTTTTGATTATTAATTTTTGACATTTGATTTGTTGGACCTAGGGTACAAGTGCATTTTATGAGGAGTATATAGGTTCAGGAAAAAGATTTCAGGTTTTGCTTAGAATTGCATCTAATGAAGTCTCTACGATTAGGCTTAGGAGTTGTATTGCACTTTACAACTCATAATCCTATCTCGTAGAGAGTTATGGTGAGTAGGTTTTTTTTTGCACTCTATCTACGAGCCAACTTTACAACTCATAGTCCATACTACGAGTCGTGAATAGGGTTTGGGGAACCCAGGTATGTTTCTGAATTTTGTAAAGTGGTGAGTGGTCTACGAGACTAGGACTTATGAGTTGTAGATCAAGCTATGACTCATAGTCAGAGTTTCATAGGCCCGACCCAATGAAATTAAAGCGTTGACCCAGTAAAGTATAAAAGAGGATAACAATTAATTTGACCCTATCTATTACCTTAAATACCGACGCATTGCCCTAATTTCTTTCCTCTATCATTTTTTGACCTTTGTTTTGGTGCACCAACTCCATTTCCGACAAGAAATCTGACAGCTAGGGTTTTTTGAGCATTCATCTCATTTTTTCTTCCTCAAATTCATCTATGCACTTGAATGTGAATGAGTTGGTGTGTGGGCATTTGATTCTTCCTTGAATATGAATTGTCAATGATAGACTAGGGTTTCAACGAATTGAATTGAGTGTTCAAGCCCTAAGTTAAATGCTATATCTTTGATATTTTAATTGAATACCTATGATATTATGCTTTTTGATTGATTTAATCGTTGTTAATGGGTTGTGAATATAAATTGATTTTTAGTTTTATAGGAGTGTGATTATGATTGGGCTATATTGAATTAGTCGGAATCATAGGGTGATTAACTCTTGTTGTACCTATTGAACTATACCCCAAGTGATCTTAAATGTGATTATATGATTTTTGTGTGTGACTTGGTGGGTAGTGATATAGGTGCATGATTGAATGAATTTAGGGAAGTATGAAATTATTGGGTATTGATTGCTAAATCCTATTTGATAAGGTAAATTTGTTTTGAAATCATGTTTGTGGTACGGGTTAATTTATGCTTAACATATGAGTGTTCATAGACTTGTATCGATGCTGGTAGGATAGTATTTGAATTATTCGTATAGTTCATGTGATCACTTGAGGTATATCAGGTGCCTGGAAACTCTTTTTTAGGAGAGTTTTTTACGACTCATAGGTGAGTCTACAAGTTAGAATCGCCTCTCATGAGAAGTTCCAGTGATTTGATGTTCTAAATATTCATCATACGAGACCTTCTATGAGTTGTAGATCAATCTACGAGTCATAGATAGGTCTTGTGGACTCTTGCCTATTTTTAATTTTTCTCCCTGGAACTTTATACGAAACTTGTTTATGACCCATAATACAAGTTTTGAGTCATAACTAGGTTTCATACCATCTTTTAGTATTCCATATTGTTGTGCACCTCTAGTTTACAAAACCATTTCATGACTTATAGTTCCAACTACGACTTGCAACTGGTCCTCATGGTACTGGACTGTAACTGATCCTATGCACTTTTCTTATTTTTCATTTGTTAATTATTGGGGCTTATGATCGTTTGTTTGTATTTATTCTTCAGGTGCTATTTCCCCAAAAGGACAACACTCAAAGATTGAGGCATTTAGAAGGAAACTCAATGACAAACCTACAAATATAAAGCATTTGAGTAATGAGCAGACCTAGTTGAGTGGGTCAATGGAGATGTATGACACCTGGTGCTTAGGCACCAAGATATGTTTTTCTTTTGACCCCTTATATTTACATTGATTTTGATGTTGTATATTGAGGACAACGTACAGTTTTTTTTATGAGTGTGGGCAGTTATGGACCTTGGTGAAGTCTGAGTAGCTTATGGTTCGTTAGTCTTTCCCTATCTAATGAGGAAGGTTGTGAGGATACTTGGAGTAGGCTGCCTTAGGTGACTATGTTCAAAGATGAGCATAGTTTAGAGGGAGTGTTCCTAGGATAGAGGAGATGTTCGGTCCTCTGTCTCCCCATCATCTTTTTGAGCACCGGATTCTTTTATTCACTGGTGGGGTTTCAAGGGCATGGAGTCCATATTTATAGAGGGTATGTAGCAAAATGGTTAAGGCAAGATCGTAGTGTTGATATATGGGTAGCCCCGGGTGATTGCTGATGGATTGAGTCATGTCCTAGGATTGGAGTATACAATGACATGATATTGGCTCAAGTAGTTGACAGATAAGCTTGGACGATATTCCTTGCTTATGGTGCAGGAGTTTTATGTAGCTTGTGCAGCCACTATTCTTCGTGATCTTCCTAAGGGGAAGATACTTCTCATGTAGGCGAGATTGAGAGAGGTACTAGTGAGCGGGCGGTGGGTCGATATTTCAGGGGAGATGATGCATTGTGTACTTTTTGGTCCTGAGTTCTGAGCTCCGAGATTGGTGTCGGAGTTGGATTATAGATTGAGGCATGCTAGAACTGCATTTATTTTAAAGGACTTCGATACAGAGGATAGGGTTTTTGAGATGGGTGGTTGGTCACATTACTGAGCATGGTCTAGATTTTTCTTGGGTCACCCTACGTACAGAGTCTATTGTGAAGGTGTTACTCTCTTTCCCCGCTAAGTTTTAGTGGGCTGTGGTTAGATCTCTCATCTGGCCTATGCTAGCAGATAATGCACTTACAGTAGAGCGAGTGGTATTAGTTGCTATCATCTTGGTTGTCTATGATATTGATTGGGCCTGATTCATAGTGGAGCAGATTCATGAGTCGGCGTTCAAGAGGGCCATTTGTGTGCCATTTTTGATCTTTATCTATAGATTCTGCATCGTGTCTAAGGTGCAGATATTGCATCATCATGACTACTTGGTTTTGGCTCTATATATTTTAGATCCTAGCCTGATAAAAGGCTAATGAGAATCCTGTGGTATTTTAGAGGATATTGTTTTCTCTTATGCCTGTGATGTTTGCTCCATAGCCACCATAATAGGGTTCGATGACTGCCTCTATTACTTCTCCAGTTGCTAGTATTGATGAGAGACCCCAGCATCCTGAGGTAGTCGATGTTGATGGGGGTCCGACTATAGCTGCTTCTGTACCAAAGGCTAGTACTTCACATACTCCTATACCGAGCATAGTTCATGTGTCCCCAATTTCTATTTAGGCCATGGCGCAGCAATTAACAGGGACTGAGGCTTAGTGGTCTCAGCTCATTCAACAGCTCAGGCCATAGGTCGAACAGACTATTGCAGACTTAGAGGAGTGATGTAAGGCATTCACCATATCTATAGTTTAGGAGAGTGTTTCTATGGTGGATGCCCACATTGATGCCTTTGAGGACCGGGTGTAGAAGAGGTTAGCTGAGGCTCAGCCATCAGATCTGTTAGCTATATATGAGGAGATCATAAAACTTAGGGCTAACTTCAGTTTCTCACTAGTGGCGCCAGTTATAGTTCTAGAGTCTACAACTTCGGAGCCACTATTTGATCTATTTGCTGCAGAGGATCCCACACAGCCTTCCCGTGGTAAAAGACCCTTTATACAGGGTAATAAGATAGAGTAGAGGTATATACATTTGAACATCTCCGAGGTTGATGAAGAGAAAGCAAATGGTGACCTTGGGTTGGCCTTGAGGATATCAGTTTGATAGAGCAATTGGTATTGGCCCATCTGGTTTGGCTGTTGCGCAAACTACCCGTAGGAGGGAGATGATCAGATGTAACCTGAGACTGGTGCTTAGGCACCAAGATATGTTTTTCTTTTGACCCCTTATATTTACATTGATTTTGATGTTGTATATTGAGGACAACGTACAGTTTTTTTTATGAGTGTGGGCAGTTATGGACCTTGGTGAAGTCTGAGTAGCTTATGGTTCATAACTTCTCCAAATTTTGATACCGAGGTTTTCTTTCCTATGTTCTTTTTCCTCGTGGATATTTAAGTTTTGTTGAATCGGCATGTTTAGGATGTTTTAGATATATTTGTAGCATAGAGTGCTTGAACTTATGGCATGTGCCATACCATGTTTTGATGATTATTTTGAAATATTTTGAATATTGATACCCACCAAAATTTTTGATTAGTAGTTAAATTGCAACCATGCATATTTGGGTGTTTAGCAATAATTTCTTGATGAGTGCGGGTAATTGAGATATGAAGCATGGTCTGTGAGTTTCTTGTTAATAATGTACGAAATGCCATTTATGAGTGAATTTATTTTGCTAGATTCATGCATATTATATGTTAATTCAGAATTTGCCCTGTTACTCTAAGTTGAATTGTAGATTAAATAGATTAGGAGGTGATCCTAGGCCTTTGTTCTTTAAATTGGCCCTCTTTAGCCTAAAATAACCAATCAAATGATATTTTATCCCTTGTTCCAAAAATTTGAGCCTTGCATGTACCACTTCTTTCTGAAATACCAAATTATCCTAGCCTTGTCTAGTGATGAACCTTGAGATTAGCCCTGGTCTGTCCTTGAGCATTGTGAACCTTGATTGAAGCAAATGCCTAAGTTGAGAGGTGGCTACCAAAAAGTGGCCCTGGTTTGGGGAATAGATATTGTGTACTTCAATGTAGGCTAAAAGCCTAAGTTGAGGGTGGCCGGTGTAAATGGTGAAATTACAAAAATAAGGTGCTAAGGTGGGAATGAATAGAAAAAGAATAAAATCATGTACCGGGAGAAAAGAAAAGATAAAGATGCCTTAGATTGAGATTAAAAGCAAAATGATATGTGAAAATAAGGCAAAAGCTGAAAAATGAGAAGAACATACCCGAAAAATCTTGAATATGAAGAAAAAGGGAGAATAAGGTGAAATGATTGAGTTGGTAAGGTGAAAGTGGTGAAAAATGGGGTTCAAGGATGGTCTTCAGTTACTATGTTTCCAAAAATGCCCTACCAAAGCCCCATGAGCCTACGTTATATGCCTAGAAAGTGCTAGAGTGATCCTAATCTGGCTAGTTGAAAATTTGAGTCCTGAGCATAGGGGCAAGCCTATGGTATTAGTCAATATGCATGAATATCCTTGTAAGTGTAAGTATGTTTGCATAGTCCCAGTGTTAATCTTAAAATCATCTTTGAGTGTGTTGTTTGGGACTTCTTTCTGTGAGGGCATCTGGATCGCATTATTAGCACTTGAATTGTTCAATGATTGTGGATCATGGATATTTTCTTTCTTGCCATAGTTGTGTTGACAGATGCATCATTATGTCTTGGTTTGCAAAAATAGCTATCTAATCTTGCTTTGAAAAGTTGGTGTGGGTACCTGAGCCAACATTGTACAAAATATATGCCATGAAGTTTTGTTCTATGTGTTGTTGTGTTATCTAGTTAGATTGAGTCGTTGTTTGAGGAATAGAAATAATTTTAAGTTGAGGGTGTTGATGTGTTGTCAAAATACAACACATTTGATGCCTAAAACTTGAGATTTTGTGTGCTCTCAATGCGACATTTATGATTTTTATGTGTTCTTGTGTTTGTTTTTACAGGAAAAATAGATTCGCAAATTTTTTTTGAAAAGTTGCCGGTTTTGCTACTTTTTGAAGACATATAAGAGCCTCTATGAGTCATAGCTCAGTATACGAGTCTTAGAGGTGGTCTCGTGGAGATTTTCAGTGTTGAAGCAAAGACTGAAGTTCAGCCTTAAAAAACCTCGTTACGAGTCGTAGATCATTCTACGAGCCGTATTGGAAGGTTTCATAGAAATTTCCATTGTTCTCCAGTATTGGACCAAGTGCTGCAGATATGGACCATGAGAGGAGAATATGAGTTGTAGATCAGACTATGACTCGTGAAGATATTTCATAGCGGTGAAGTCCATGATCCAAGAGCTGAACACAAAAGCCCAATTACAACTCATGATCTTAGCTATGGATGTAACTGCAAGTCGTAGGGTGTGCCAACCAATTTTTGTAATTATTTTAGGGACTTGTTTGTAAATAATATAAATATTAAATATTAGGTCATTAAGCACAGTTTTTTTAGAGTTTATGAGAGATTATAGCAAAGGATAGAGTAGAGAGAGAAATTAGAGCATTTTTAGGGTTTTGGTTTTGGAGACTAAATTTTGGAGAAGAGATTCACTTATAGATTCAAGTCATTTTTCAACCTTGTGATTCTCCATACAAATTGGGTTTTCTTGTTCTTCAATCTCTTTGGGTAAGTGATTAAACATGTCTCCTCTATTCATTGTTTATTTTCTCAAAATATGAGTACCTAAACCCCCAACATGGGGTTATGGAAACCATTAGAATCTAACTTAGAAAACTAGGACTATTTGCAATTCTTAGAATGGGTATTTGCATGTACTAATCAAATGTCTTCATTTTTTGAATGTTTTCTAATGGTGGCCAACATAAGAACCCACCTAGTGTTAACTTCCTGATCCTGGTGGTAATGAATAGGAAAAGAGATTGGTTAACAGGATTTGATGATGTTTTCTTATCTAATCAACCAAACTAGACCAAGGGAAGGTTGACTGGGATTATGGGCAATGGTTAGTTTAGTACACTATGGAGATGGGCCAAGTCCTATAGTGAAATTTGACCTTTACCTTTGACCAAAGGGTTGAAGAACTTAAATTACCATCCTGCATGCGAAATTCTAGTTAAGAACTGTAATACTCGAGGATGTTAAGTTAGTGAATCATGGGAAACACAATACCCAAGTTGATCTCTATTATTGGTTATCTTCCAATCTTTATTAGTTTTGTTTAAATTCTTATCAACCATTGCAAACCCCCCCCCCCCTTGGGGAATTGAGTTAGTTAATATTTGAATTGTTTATTAGTGAACCAATTTGTAAAGTTCCATATTGTTGTGTGATTGGACTCTAACCTTGGTTAGGTTTATTATTTTGACGATCCCTTTGACTTCAAAAGAGAGGTGTATCTAGAGCGTGATTATCCTTACCTCATGGCACTACCATTTTGGTAGGTATAAGCCCATACAGGAGATCAATATCATACCTATGGTGACACATAGTTAGGGACAACGGGAGACTACCAAGGTCCTCTCAGTGCTATGCCACTATCCTATAGAATACTTGAATCATAATAAACATAACTTATTCTATCAAGTTAGGGCTTTACATCATTCTTGTTATTCATATCATGCTTATGAGCTCATAGCATACTTATTAACCCTCTTATTAGTCTCAACTTGCATAACATACATATCTTATCACAAGACATTCATTACTTGAGAAACTTAGCATGCATCATTTAGTCAAACCACGGTGGATACATTTACATAAACTTAAAACCATGAAAATCATGAGTAAATGTCATGAGAGGAGTGAAATAAAGCCTTTAAGCATTATCCAAAATTACCTACCAAAGACAAAAAAAGACTTGGCTAGGGCATCATCGTACCCATATAAAATCATAAAATTCACATGACTTTATATTTCATAATAATAAACAAAGGTATATCAGCATAAAATACTTCATAAAATGATCATATGAAAGAGTTCATGAAATCATCACATATTACCATGACTTGAGAAATCAATGAAAAAAAGGGAATGGTTGAGCTTTGTGGAAGGAACATCCCCACAATTCAAAACTCATATACCTTGGTGATTTAATGGAGGAAAATATGGTTTGGAGGTGAGGAAACTGAAACTATAGCTTGGTCTTCTTTCTTAAAATCCTTGAAGAGCTTTGAGACTGTTTAGGACTTAGGGTATTTTTAGAATAGGTTGGAATGAGAGTGTTGAGGGTGTATAAGGATAGGTAGTGAAGTTTTAAGGGCCTAAACACTATAGCATAGGCTTAGAAAATTAGTAAAGATCAATTTATCCCTCTTTTGAAATTTTTCCAAACAGGACCACGTGACGCCATTTACGGACCATTATCCATTCTATGGGTTGTAGGTAAGGGATTTTTCCTAATAATATTTTTGAATCCTGAGAAACTGGCTCTGATCCTAAACCCATGGCATGACTTATGGCTCATATATGTGAGTATGGGTTATCTGATAACTCATACCTCCAATCTCAGAAAACCATATTTTTACCAAGTCTAGCATTTGTTCCATGAGCATAAGTTATGGCCTGTGGATTATGTTATGATCTCTAGACCACTTCATACATAGGTGGTCCTCCAAACTTGAGCTACTGAACATGCACACTTAGAACCCACGAGTCAATATATGACCCGTACATTAACATACGGCCCGTAAGACCCCTCTTGGGAACCAACTATTACTTAGAAAATTTTCAGAACTCATTTCCTTGGCTCTTTCTATGCTTTCTACAGGTAGGACTTTACAAATGAAAATTTCTATTTTAAGGCTAAAAATGGGTTACTAGTAATAGAATATCTGAAAAGTCTAAATTTTACAAGACAAATCAAAGAAAGCCTATTATCATTTTACAAGACAACTTGAGCCTATTGTAGGCTCAACTTGTGTACTTTTTGGCCTTTAAATGAGGAATATAATTTTTGATTTGTGCCCAATAAATTCAAAAATGTAAACATATTTTTCTCCTTACATTCTACCATATGCTAAAATGGTTCGATTAATATCTCATCATCTAAATATAATGTAGAAAAATAATTGAAATAAAGTCCAATGCATCCTAATTCATGAATTATATTATTATTTATAATTTTATATTTACAAAAACTAGAGTTTTTAAAATTTATATTTTCTACTTCTTTATATAACTCTCATGTATTTTTTCCAAAAGTGACAACATCAATAATAATATGATCAAGTAGTTGACTTAACCCTCTAACTTTATGTCACGCCCAAATCCTACACCTTGGATATGGCCGGCACTCGAAAATCATTTCTGGACCCAAACGAACCACTTGACCTGGCTAACTTACTCAGAGGCAGGCACTAACATCATAATGAATAAGAATGGGCTCAAAATTCATGAACACAAACATACAATAATAATATATACAACTTGACTCAAAATCTTTCAAACAACTTCAAGAAAATAACTTGAACAATATCTTTCTAGTCTATGAAACCTATAAAGTACTGACGTTGAACTAGGTATTGGAGTAGGCTCACGGCTACCTCAACTAAATAAATATAAGGAAATAAAGACTCTCGAGCTCATCTGGATACAAAGAAGCCTCGCTGACTGTTGATAGAGATTGCCTTACTGAACATCTACTAACATCGGTATCTGAATCTTTATCATAAAATGATACAGCACTAAAGAGTATCAGTACGTGGAATGTACGGTACTAAGATGACCAAAAGGTACTAAGAACAGGATACTCACTTTAAAACTGAACTTTGAGATAGCTTAATTGACAAAAGTATGTCATACAATTAAAACATATTTTTTAAAACTTGCTTAAAAGTGGAACTCAATGTAAAAGAAATACTTACTTTAATTCATTAATGAGCACAATTAAACATATAAAAATATGATACTCAAATGCTTAGCTCTGCAAATAGCTCAACTCAATTAAATATGCAACATAGTAAAAAAATACTTTAATAAAAAAATAATAAATCTCAATGGGTAAAATGATAAACTTTACTTATTGGGGAGTTTCTCTAACTAACAGCCATTACTATGAGCCTCAAAATGATAAAACGTCTTGCCTACGCTGCCAGAGCCATCCCATACTTTGCCAGGGTAAGTGATGAAAACTAAGGAGTAGATCTATCCCAAAATAGGGCTATCTTTGTGGCAATGAGGAATTGTACCTTCGATACAATCCTATCCTACGCTGACGACATAGTTTATGAATTCAAGTTATTATTACTCTCACTCATATCAGTGCTCAATACTACTCCCAAAAAAACTTTTATAATGCTCATACTTAAAAGGGTATAATCTTCTCTAGGTATTACTTTCTTCTTTTTTGGGACTTAGACCAACTTAGCATTCTCTTAACTCTTCTCAAAACCGCCTAACATTATAGGCTTCATGCTTCACTTTTCATAAAATATGCTAATGATTTTCTTATGTTTGAAGAAAGAATTGAAAATTCATAGATTTTCATAGTAACTTTAGGGTTTAACAAGTTTAACAATTAAAAGTAGTATCTCAACTTAAGACCAAAATTTAGTACAAAAATTTGGTAAATCTCATTCTTTTCTTCACAGAAAAAAACATAAACAAGAAAAATTACTCATAATGAAGAAATATTGTTATCAACTAATAACTTGGTACTTGGAGAAAATAGTAGTTACATGATGATAAAATAATGTAGGAAGATTTTGGTAGACCTTACATACATAACCTTGATTTACAACAATACTTTATTTAATGCATGAAAATTATGAATCTCAATATCAAATAATGCATTGGAAAAATCATGATAATTAACTTAACTAGGGTCCATGGAAAAGCATCCACGGATAATAATTCTAACAATAAAATATTAGTAACTTCAATACATAATTATGTAGAACTTAATAGAAGAAGAATTGATTCAATTGTAATTCGAAAACTGGGTTTTTACCTAATAAAATACTTATTAAAAATAGAAACTTAGATGTGGGACTCGTGGATGAATTCAATCCAATGCTATGATAGTATTACATATCTGAAAAGTTGATATTACAATTGAAATTTGATGAACACTTGTTTTATTGAAGAAAATTATCGATCTTGGAACCTTGATGCTTGTTCTAAAGAAAAGGATTTCTTTTTATAGTTCCCTTAGAGTGGAAGAACTTAAAAACAATATTGGTTGAATAACTTCTCTTTGATTCTTGAATTCTTGACTTACAATATTTAGAGCACTTTATCTTGAAAAAGATGAATTAAGAAATCCTTTCTTGATATTGTTGAATTCATTTTATTGAAACCCTACGTTATTATTTAAGATTTTCTTAGAGATTCATGAATAGATGAGAAATTTGGATTGGGAAGCTTTCAAATTTATGGGGAATAACTTACCTTTATGATTTATCTTGAAAGCTAGCCCTAACTTGATAATTTTCTTGATGATTGTTGAATGTTTATATTTAGGAATATTAGTGTACTTTATTCCACATTTTAGTATAGAGTAGTAGGGACAAATAAAGGAAAAAATAATTTAGTAATACTTCATTCCACATACTTCCAAACTTTTAACAAAAGGAAAAAATATTTAGTACACTTAATTTCATATTTTCTTGAGGAAATGTTATGGGTGGTCCATTTGAGAGTTGATCGTTTTATGGAATGTTACTAATTTTTGTTTGTTATGTAAAAGTCAAATTTATATATATCCAAAAAAAAAGAGAGATCCATTTAATCTATATATTTAACCTCTAATAATCCAAAGGAAAAAACTCATTAAAATGAGAACTCCAAGATAAAAATGTTACATCTTTAAAATTGTAAAATTTAATCTGTAAAATTTAAATTTTCATAAAATAAATTTATTTTGGTCAATCACAAATGTTTTTTTACTTTTTTTTAACTATAAATAAGTGAAATAGTGTTAAATGATGTGACATTTTTTTAAGAAAATATAAATAGGTGGAATAAATTTATGATGTGGCGTAGTGGGATTGGACATAAAATTCATGTTATATTATTTATGAAAAAACTAATTTCTATGTGTTTTGGGACACTAAAATAAACTCCCAAGGGTTATAGGATTAAAATACCCTCATGTCATTAACTTCTCTAGAAGAGTCCATGTCTAGGACTTTAAACAGCCCTGCACATCTCCACTAAATTGGTCATAAAGTTTTACTCCGGACCTCGATTAAGGGAAAATTGGATGCGTTGGAAAGGTAATTCAAAGATCTTCAATGTATATTATGGGATACCTAAATCATTATATTTCAGGAGATATATTCATTTGAAGATGACCCTTTTATCAACTCATTCAAAAACATAGTTGGTAAAAATTCTTTGGACTTGGCTTGATATAAAAGATCCCGTACGACTCTATATTACATCTAATATACTTTAAATACTTAGGAATTGATCCTAGCATGTATATACAACTTAAAAGTCATTCGCCCACCTAAATTTTATAAAATCTTACATTTGAACTCAAACGCCAAGAAAGTTATTTAGCTTAACTTCATATTAGAGATTTTGTGTGACCTTAAATCATCTCCGATTTTATTCCTCCACTAAGAAATTGGCTTCAGCACCTATTCTCAATTAAGAATCATCAATTAAGATCCTATATCATATGAAGAATGGCTCAGTCTTAGCTTAAAAAAATAGGGTTGTTACATTATCTCCCCTTTGGGATCATTCGTCCTCAAATGATAAGTAAACTAGGAGAGCCATCAAGCACGAATACTATCAAGAACTCAAATGTTGAGACACTTGAATACTCATTCTCAAGAATAGACTTCAAACTCAATATCTAGAATTTAAACTTTATCTCTAACATCTTTATTAGGCATAAATACCATCAAGGACTTGCATGCTCTTACGAAGAGACTCTAGAGGAACATCAACTCAAAGATAGAAAGTCAACTCCATTATCACAATTTAGGAACACTCACACTCATCTACATTGTCATCAAGTGTGGAAAGGAGAATTACTGAAAGAGCTTTGATGAAAAATCATTAGTATAATTTAATCAAAAAATGTGATCTGATAGCATTCATAACCTAATATGATCTATCTCGTCTTTCAAGGCTCATTCTGAGTTTATAGAACTATATATAGTGTAAAACTCAAGTCATATCTTGTTTAACATAGGGCTGAAAACTCTTAGATCTGTGAGATAAGATCACTTATCATCTCAAAACTCAACATGAATGGGAATCAATATGAGGTGCATGGGACTAGGCCATGGGCATGGCACTCATACACAAAACAGGAATGGAATGTCACCTCGACTAAAGTATAAAGAACATATGAGATGAAATAACATTGATGTCTCATCTGATCAACGCATCACTATCAAAAGCTCAAGACCAACCTTAGATAATTACCTTCTCATCTCCCCCAAAGCACAAAGGTCATCTCTCTAATTCTGTGAATTGATTCTCTTTATTAAGCTATAAGTATAGCTCTTCACCCAGTCAGGGCATCACAATCCCAAGAACATCTTAAACTCTCCTGTTATACTATACTCAATATAAACAAAATCGTTACTAAGACTTTCTTCTAACATATAGCTCTTACCATCCTTCTATTGTTATGGGCATCTTTCTATACTTGTTACTCTTATTGGCACACATATATGCTTTATGCACCCTTTATAACATAACCTCTCCCTTTAGTCTTCTAACACTCGACTTCTATGCTTCTTTACATTTGATTGTAGACAGCTTGGATTATTATGGAAAGTTCATCATCGTCTATATATAAGACCTTATCGACCTAATTACTAAGGGTTACAAAGACTGCTTACATTAGCCTACTCCACATCATAACTCAATTATACTATCTAGATTCTATAGCAAGTCATAACTTAGAGTTTCACACAATTTACACTATCATAGATACACATCTTATAATGACCCAAGCATAGGGCCTAGACGTGACACGGCGAATGGGGATCCCGAAGAACCTCAAACAAGCCTCTTAGAATATTATTAAACATCCTTGGTTGTAAAAGTAATTATATATCAATAATAGATAGAAAAAGGGGAAATGCGAGGTTAAGGGACATCTTTGATATCATAGAAGCATAATAAGCTAATTGTATAGTATTAACATGTCATAAGGTTCCAACAACACCTCTAATACATAGATAGGAGCGGGGGCTAAGATAATCTCTGGGCTTGCCCTCATGGTTATAAGTTTCCAACATAAGGAGAGTCAATACATAGCATAAATCAAGAGAAGTATGTTCTCGGAGTTGAGGACTCACCAACTTGCTTGAGAGAAATTGTACTAGCCACATGGAGGAGGAGGATGATCAAGTAGGCTCCGGTTCCTACATGATAGCATCATGTAGACATATAATATGCGTTAGTACATTTGAATGTACTAATTATGTAGGATGCAATGCAACAAGAAATAGTCAACATAGGCAAAATACAATATCATAAGCATTAGATTGCATAATAACAATATGACATATATGGATAATGCTTGAAGTAAAACATGCTTATATAGAACATATTACATATGTAGGAAGAAACCATCATCATACACCAAGAAAACTTAGTAGTCAAAATCCAAGGTAGACCACCCCTTGGAAATGATTGAGGAATAAACCCCTTAATTTGTTGATGGTTGTTACACCCTACCATACATGGAGATTGAGCTATCAACCCCTCAATTGGTTGACGGCATGACTATCCCCATCCCAAGTGATTGATGAATCTATCCACCAATTTGTTGATGGGTATGACCACACCCCATCTAAAGTGATTAAGGTATCGGCCCCCCTATTGGTTAATGGGCATACCACTCCCCATCAAGATGGTTGAAGCAATTTACCCCTCCTCAACTAGATATGGTCAACTCATAATACTAGAGATACTTTCCATAAAATCAACACATATATACCTTCCTTTCATCATCATAAAAGTCGTTCAAGTTATGGGTCATGCAATAGATCATCCATAGCTCAAGAATAAAAAATTGAACATTTTATAAAACACTTGGCGTGTGTGTAATGCTAGTGTAAGATCACACAATTCAAGA
This sequence comes from Solanum virginianum, assembly GCA_000787875.1. Taxonomy (NCBI): domain Eukaryota; kingdom Viridiplantae; phylum Streptophyta; class Magnoliopsida; order Solanales; family Solanaceae; genus Solanum; species Solanum virginianum. The sequence continues at coordinate 21,132 of DF360251.1, read as the reverse complement.
GTACAATCATGCAAGAAAACTCAACATAAAACCACCCACCATCACTTGGTAATACCCTTATGCAAGATACATCAAAACTCTCCATCAAATCACAAAATAGATCATACATTCATAAATCAAAACATGCTTAAACAATCACACTTTTTTTGAAACCCCAATATATTTCATTGTTATATTCATAATAAGTAAGACCTACAAGTAAATCAACTTAGAATCATATTTATGTAAAAAGAAAGGTTGGGCACCATGGTTTAAAGAACCCAATGGTTGAAACCCACATACCTTAGACCTTGAGTCACTTGAAATTGAGTTGGGAAAGAATGGAAGCTTAGAATGGAGTCTTGAAATCAAAACTTGTTCTTGATTTTCCTTGAAGTTTTGTTGAGGTCTTCGTAGACACTTTTGAGAGGATTTAAGATTGTATTCAAGTTGAGAGTAATGAGTTTGGTCCTTTGGAATAGGGTTTAAGTCTTTTGGGGAGGTTAAGATAGCATTGGAAGTCTAGAAATTTCACTAGAATGAATTAAATTCACGAAAATGCCATTAGTGAGCGGATGGAAAAATTTGCTAAGTGATGCCCCACTGAGGCCCACATGGGTAGTATAGCACTCCACGAGTCGTGTGGAGTACCCGTGAGGTGAGACTTGGTCCTTTGGAATAGGGTTTAAGTCTTTTGGGGAGGTTAAAGATGCATTGAAATTCTAAAAATGTCATTATAATTAATTAAATTCACAAAAATGCCATTAGTGAATGGATGGAAAAATTGACAAAATGATTCCACACTGAGGCACAAATGGGTCGTGTTGCAGTTCACGGGTCGTGTGGAGTACTCGTGAGGTGAGACGTGGTCAAAAATTAGAATTTGGGATACTTTGGAAAAATCACGTTTCGTCACTTTAACGGGAGCCTCCAAGGGCTGTGTGATGCTATACGGTCTATGTAATGGCCCGCGGAGTTGCACTTGGTGAGAAAAATGTGGCCAAGAGGCTCTATACTAGGCCAGATATATCATGAGCCTTGCCACGGCCCATATGGATGGCCGTGGCACAACACTTGGCCAAAGAACTCCTCCCATGGCAACTAAGCTTCACTTGCACACACACCCCACGGCTAGCCATAAGGTCAGTGGCAAGGCACACGGCCCGTACCACTAGCCATGTCATATGCCTTAGATAAAAAATGGTCTTTTCCATCTCAAGGCAGCCCATATGGGTCGTCAAAAGCCCCACTGCCCGTCAAGGTGCCCATGTTGTTTCAATGCACGGGAGGGTCTCACAAAAATGGTCATAACTCCTTCATCTGAACTCGAAATGAATTGAAACCAAGTACGTTGGAAAGCTAATTCAAACAGATTTCATTTAACATTTCGTGGTTCATCCAATTCCAAGTGTGCTAAAAGTTATGTTCATTTAAAAAGTTACCTTGGCACAAACCAACACCTAGAACTCAATTCATAAGAAAGTCTTGAACTCTTCCAAGTAGTAGAAGTCTCCCACGACTCTAATACACTCCCAATCTTAGCAAATGAGGCTTGAAACATGGATACATAAGAGCATAGAGTTATGGAGTGTCAAAATATCTCCCCCTTAGGAACATTCATCCCCGAATGTCAAAGAAAAGTACACAAGGAAAGCAATCATGAATATTTTTAACCCAACATGGATGCAACAAATGTACTTAAACATTATTTTCAAAACGTTTCATCATGAACATCAAAATGACCATAACCTTGTCAACATGAGCATGAGTACATGTAAATGGCATAAGGGCCGAAAATTAAGATATGAAACCATATAGAGGACTTAGTGTAGTACCTTAGGATTGAGTAGAATGGAAGAGATAGGGATATCACTTTTGCATGTCCGCCTTGATGGTTTCTCCAAAGAACCTTGACGGAAGCTACCACTTTGTTCCTCAAACTCTTCACTTGCCAATCCAAGACTCTAATTGATGCAGTGTGTTGGATGCCGAGGACCATTAACAACCTCCTGCTTTGATACCAAGTTTGTCACGACCCAAGCCTAGGGCCTAGACATGACACAGTGAATAGGGATCCCAAAGAACCCCGAACAAGCCTCTTAGCATATCATTACACATCCTTAGTCATGGAAGCAATTATACATCAATAATAGATAGAAAAAGGGGAAATACAGGGCTAAGGGATATCTTTGATATCATAGAAGCATAAAAAGCCAATAGTATAGCATTAACACGTCATAAAGATCCAACAAAACCTCTAAAACATAGATAGGAGTGGGGGCCAAGACAATCTCTGGGCTCACCCTCCTGGTTATAAATTTGCAACATAAGAAGAATCAATACATAGCATAAATCAAGAGAATTATTTACTCGGATTTGAGGACTCACACCAACATACTTGAGAGAAATTGTACTAGCCACATGGAGGAGGAGGATGATCAAATGGGGCTCCAGTTCCTGCATGGTAACATCATGTAGGCATAGACTATGCATTAGTATGTTCGAATGTACTAAGTATGTAGGATGCAATGCAACAAGAGATAGACAATATAGGCATCATGTAGGCATAGACTAGGCATTAGTATGTTCGAATGTACTAAGTATGTAGGATGCAATGCAACAAGAGATAGACAATATAGGCAAAGTCCAATGTCATAAGCAATGGATAGCATAATAACAATGTGGCATATATGAATGATGCTTGAAGTAAAACATGCTTATATAGAACATATTACATATGTAGGAAGAGACAATCATCATAAACCCAGAAGACTTACTACTCAGAATCCAAGGTATACCACCCCTTGGAAGTGATTAAGGAATCAACTCCTAAATTAGTTGATGGTTGTTACACCTGCCATCTATGGTGATTGAGGTATCAGTCCCTCAATTGTTTGACAGGATGACCAACGCTGACCCAAGTAATTGAGGAATCAACCCCTCCAATTAATTGATTGGCATGATGACCCCCCTATCCGAAGTGATGGAGGTATCAACCCCTCAATTGGTTAATGGGCATACCACCCCCATCAAGATGGTTAAGGCAATTTACCCCTCCTCAACTCGGTATGACCAACTCACAACACTATAGACACTTTCAATGATATTAACACACATATACCTTCTTTCATCATCATAAAGTCATTAAAGTCATGGGTCACGCAATAGATCTTCCATAACTCAAGAATCCAAATCGGACATTTTATCAAATACTTGGTCGGTGTATAATGCTAGTGTAAGATCATGTAATTCAAGAGTTAAATCATGTACAAATACTCAATGTAAAACCACCCACTATCACTTGGTAATACTCGCATGCAAGATACATCAAAACTCTCCATCAAATCTCAAAATATATCATGGATTCATAGCTCAAAACATGCTTAAACAATCACACTTTTTTATGAAACCCCAACATAGTTCATAGTTACATTCATAATAAGTAAGACCCACAATTAAATTAACTTAGTATCATATAATTTATGTAAAAAAGAAGGTTGGGCACCATGGGTGAAAGAACCCAATAGTAGAAATCCACATACCTTAGACCTTGAGTCTCTTGAAATTGAGTTAGGAAAGAATGGAAGCTTGGAATGGAGTCTTGAAATCCAAACTTGTTCTTGGGTTTCCTTGGATTTTTGTTGGAGTCTTGGCAGAGGCTTTTGAGAGGATTTGAGAGTGTATTCAAGTTGAGAGTAATGAGTTTGGTCTTTTGGAATAGGGTTTGTCTTTTAGGAAGGTTAAGAATGCATTGAAATTCTAAAAAGGCCATTATATTGAATTAAATTCACAAAAACACCATTAGTGAATGGATGGAAAAATCGGGAAAGTGATGCCCCACTGAGGCCCAAACAGGTCATGTGGCAGTCCATGGGTCATGTGGAGTACCCGTGAGGTGAGACTTGGTCAAAAATTAGAATTTGGGATACTTTGGAAAAATCACATTTCGTCATATTGATGGCAGCCTCCATAGGTCGTGTGATGCTACATAGTGCGTGTAGTGGCCCGTGGAGTTACACTATGTGAGAAAGATATGGGTAGAAGGCTCCACGCCAGGCTAAGAGGATCGTGAGACTTGCCACGGCCTGTATGGATGGCTGTGGCACAACATTTGGCCAAAAAACTCCTCCCATGGCCACTAAGCTTCACTTGCACAACCCCACGGCTAGCCACACGGTCAGTGGCAAGCCACACGGCCCAAGCCACTAGCAGTGTCACATGCCTTAGACAAAAAATGGTCTTTTCCAACTCCAGCCAGCCCAGACGGCCTATCCAAAGCCCCACTGCCCGTCAAGGTGCCCGTGTGGTTTCACTTCACGGGAGGGTCTCACAAAAATGGTCATAACTCCTTCACTCGAATTCAAAATGAGGTGAAACCAAGTGTGTTGGAAAGCTAACTCAAAGGGTTTTCATTGGAAATGTCATGGGTCATCCAGTTCTAATTAAAATAGAAGTTATGCTCATTTAAAGTTGACCTTGGCACAAACCAACATCCAAAACTCAATTAAAAGGAAGTCTTGAACTTGTCTATGTACTAGAAGTCTCTCACAGCCCTAATAAACTCTCAACCCAACCAAATGAGGCTTGAAAAATGGATACATAAGAGCAAGGAGTTATGAGGTGTCATAATATCTCCCCTTTGAGAATATTCATCCTCGAATGTCAAAGAAATGTCCATAAGGAAAGCAATCATGAAGATTTTTAACCCAACATGGATGCAACAAATGAACTTAAACATTATTTTTTAAAAGTTTCAACATTAACATCAAAATGACCATTACCTTGTCAGCGTGAACATGAATGTATGCAAATGACATAAAGGCTGAAACTTAAGACTTGAAATCATATAGGGGACTTAGATTAGTATCTTAGGTTTGAGAAGAATGGAAGAGATAGGAATATCGCTTTTGCATGTCTGCCTCAGCTTCCCATGTGGCACTTTGAACTGGTTGGTTTCTCCAAAGAACCTTGACGAAAGCTACCTCTTTGTTCCTCAACCTCTTCACTTGCCTATCCAAGATTTCTACTGGAAACTCGTCATAAGTAAAATTATCTTCAATAAGCCTCACAACATCATGAGGCACAATAGCACTTGGGTTACCCACATACTTCCTCAATATGGATACATGGAAGACCGGACGAACCATGTGCATGTCGTTGGGAAATTCCAACTCATAGGCCACCTTGCCAATCCTTCTCAACACTCTATAGGGACCCATAAATCTAGGGTTCAAATTACCCTTCTTACCAAATTGCACCACACCCTTCATAGGTGAGACCTTCAAATAGACCTAATTACTAACTATGAATTCAAAATCCCTTCTCCTCAAATAGGCATAGATCTTTTATAGACATTGGGCGATTTTCAATCTCCCCCTAGTCACCCTCACTATCTCTATGGCCTGCATAACAAAATTCTGGCCTAACAAGGCCATCTCTCCCACCTCAAACAATCCAACTAGGGACCTACAACGTCTTTCATAAAGAGCCTCAAAAGGATTCATACCAATGCTTGCACGATAGCTATTATTATAAGCAAACTCAATCAATGGAAGATGATTATCCCAACTACCCTTAAATTCCAATACACAAGCCCTAAGCATATCCTCAAGAGTTTGGATAGTTCTTTCAGCTTGGCTATCCGTTTGAAGGTGGAAGGCTGTACTAAGCTTAACCTTGGTACAAAGACCTCTTTGGAAGAAAGTCCAAAAGTGTGAAGTGAATTGAGCACCACGATCTGATATGATAGACAAGGTCAACCCATGCAATCTCACCAACTCATGAATGCACAATTTATGATAGTCTTCAACACCATATGTAGGCTTATTCAGTAGGAAATGAGCCGAATTTGTCATCCTATCAAACACAACCCAAATTGAATCAAAACCCTTTCTAGTCTTATGTAACCCAACTACAAAATCCATGTTAATTTCATCCCATTTCCAAGTTGGAATCTCTATGTCTTGGGCTAGGCCACCTTGCCTTTGAAGTTTGGCTTTGACTTGTTGGAAATTATGGCAACTGAAAACAAAGTTAGCAATGTCTTTTGTCATACCTCCCCACCAATACACCTCTCTCAAATCCCTATACATCTTTGTAGAACAGGGGTGAATGGAATAGGAAGAATTATGAGCCTCATCAACAATCTTCTCCCTCAAGCCATTAACACTAGGCACACACAGCCTGCCTTAGTAACTAAGGAACCATCTACCCCTTGGGAGAAAACCTCCACCTTACCATCTCACACCAAAGCCTTCAATTCTGGCAAGGCGGGGTCAAGATCTTGCTTTACTTTTACCTCGTCAATCAAAAAAGATTTGGAACCATCAACCACCACTGCTCTACCATTATTAACCTCCTCCAACCTAACTCCCAATCTAGCCAATTGATGGACCTCACTAGCCACCTCTTTCCTCTCATCCCTAATATGTGCAAGGCTACCCACAGACACCCTACTTAGAGCATTGACCACAACTTTTGCTTTACCGAGGTGATAGTGCATACTCATATCATAATCCTTAAGAAGCTCTAACCACCTTCGTTGTCTCAAGTTGAGATCTTTTTGGGTGAACATATATTGGAGACTCTTATGATCAGTAAACACATCAACATGCACCCCGTACAAATAATGACGCCAAATTTTCAAAGCACAAACCACGACGGCCAATTCAAGATCATGGGCAGGGTAGTTCTTTTCATGTACCTTTAGTTGTCTAGAGGCATAAGTTATCACCTTACCATTTTGCATTAAAACAAAACCCAAACCAATTCGGTAGGCATCACAATACATAACAAACCCTTCTAACCCCTTTGGTAAAGACAAGATAGGAGCAGAGACAAGCTTATCCTTCAAAGATTGGAAATTATTTTCACACTCATCAGTCCATACAAATTATCCTTCTTTTGGGTCAACTTAATCATTAGAGAAGCAATAGAAGAGAACCCATTCACGAATCTCTGGTAATAAATCGCTACGCCCAATAAGGTTCTAATATCCGATGGGGTCAAAGGTCTAGGCCAATTTCTAATCATTTTCATTATTTTAGGATCCACCTTAATACCATCCCCTAAACTCATATTTCACATACTTGGCGTACAACTTTTCTTCCCGCAACTTTTGTAGCACCATCCTTAAATGACTTACATGCTCCTCCTCAATATAGGAAAAGATCAAAATATTATCAATGAAGACCACAACAAATAAATCATGGTAGGGTTTGAAGACCCTATTCATAAGATCCATAAAGAAAGTCGGTGCATTCGTTAACCAAAAAGATATAACCATAAATTCATAGTGCCCATACCTCGTCTGAAAGACCATTTTAGGAATTTCACACTCCCTCACCTTCACTTGGTGATACCTGGACCGAAGATCAATCGTGGAGAAGTGATTAGCCCTAGTCCAAAAAGCCATCTTGGGAATGTTAGACTCCCTCACTTTTATTTGGTGAGACCCGGAATAAAGATCAATAATAGAGAAGTGACTAGCACCTTGAAGTTGGTGAAAAAGATCATCAATCCTTGGTAGAGGGTACTTATTCTTGATGATGACTCTATTAAGTTGCTGGTATACAAACTCTAAGGGACCTATCATTGTTCTTCACAAATAACACTGGTTCACCCCACAGTGATTGGCTAGGACTAATAAAACCCTTCTCCAACGAATCTCTTTAATTGCTCTTTCAACTTCTTCAACACCGTCGGTGCCATATGGTATGGAAGAATAGACATGGGTTGAGTGTCAGGATGGATATCTATGCAAAAATCTAATTCCCTTTTCTTAGGAACACTGGGAAAGTCATTTGGGAAAATATCTAGGAACTCATTAACCACCGGAACCAACTCAAAGGGGAGGACTTTAGACTCCATATCCCTAACCCTCATAAGATGACAGAGACACCCCTTAGAGAACCCTTAGGCTTTAATGCAAGAAATAAACCTACCCTTGACCAACAAATCATGATGTCCCACTCATGGATGGGTTTATTGGGGAATTGAAATTTGACCTTACGGGTTCTACAATCAATAGAGGCGTAGTATGCACGCAACCAATCCATACCAAGAATAATGTCAAAATCTAACATATCCAACTCAACAAAGTCACATGGCAATATTTACAAAAAATGTAAGCGGGATAATTTTTAAAGACTCTTGTAGCAACAATAAATGCACCAATGGTAGCAAATGACTCATATGGCTCACACAACAACTTGGGTTCAACATGAAACTTTTTGGCAACAAAAGAGGTAACAAAAAAAAGAGTGGCACCCGGGTCAATCAATGCATACACATTAAAATCAAAGACATCTAACATACTGGTGATGACATAGGGAACCTCATCAACCCCTTGGCTCCCATGAATAGCATAGAATAGTTTGTACCTTGGGGCACTACCTTGTTGGCCTCCTCTCCCCAAAGGAACCGATTTAGCATCCCGACCTTGAGGACGAACATCCTTACCCTTGTTGCGATTACATGGACAATCCATCACCTTATGTCCTAGCTCACCATGACTAAAACAAGCATTGGTGTCCTTCAAACATGGGCCACCATGACCCCTACCACACTTTGGACACATAGCATGTGGCAGCATACCACCATCACCTTGGGCCCTTGGGTAGTCAATAGGAAACCTTTCTTAGGAGCATGTTGGCCTTGATAAAACTATCCACCCTTGGGACTTTGAAACTTACCATCAAAACAGGCCCTCTTGGCCACACCACTTATCCTCTTCCTTAACTTTTCACCTCTAATTGTTTGGCATAGGTCATCAAGTGGGATAAATCCATGTCACTAATCAAGATAATAGCCCGGTAATCCTCATTTAACAAATTGAATGCACCCATCATGAACTTGTTCACTCTAGACCTTGGGTCGGCGACCAAATATGGAGCATATTTTGAGAGTTGGTTAATCTTTATGGCATACTCCCTCACACTCATAAATTCTTGCTTCAAATTGATGAACTCCACCATTTTGGCCTCCCAAAGCTCAAGAGGGAAGAACCAGTTGAGAAATGCTGCCTAAACTTCTCCCATAGTATCACATGGTTGGTCCCCTTCTCATCCTTTGATTGAGTAAACCATATTTGGGCCACCCCCTTGAGTTGGTACACCGCCAACTCCACCTTCTCTTCAGGACCTAACACCCATGATAACCAACATTTTGTACACCTCATTCACAAATTCTTGAGGGTCCTCATCCACCTTAGATCCATAGAACTCTAGTGGATTCATCTTGAAAAAGTACCTCACCCAAGATGTCGTAGTACGAGCATGAGGGGCTTGGGTGCCTAAATATTTTCTTAAATGCCTCATAGCCTCTTACTCATAGTCATGATGGACAACGCAATCATGAATAAGACTCTAATCGATGCGGATATTTGATACCAAAGACAATTAATATCCTAGTGCTTTGACACCAAGTTTTTCATAATCCAAGCCTAGAGCTTAGATGTGACACAGCAAATAGGGATCCCGAAGGAACCTCAAACCAGCCTCTTAGTATATCATTATATATTCTTGATCGTGGAAGTAATTATACATCAAACAAAGATAGATAAAGGAGAAATATGGGGCTAAGGGATATCTTTGATATCATAGAAGCATAATAAGAAAATAGTATAGCATTAATATGTCAGAAGGTTCCAACAATACCTCTGATACATAGATAGGAGTGGGGGCCAAGAAAATCTCTGGGGTCACCCTCATGGTTATAAGTTTCCAACATAAGAAGAGTCAATACATAGCATAAATCAGGATAAGTATGTCCTTCGAGTTGAGTACTCACCAACTAGTTTGAGAGAAATCATACTCGCCACATGAAGGAGGAGAAGGATCAAGTGGCACTCCGGTTCCTACATGGTAACATCATGTAGCATATAATATCCATTAGTACGTCTGAATGTACTAAGTATGTAAGATGCAATGCAATAAGAGATAGGCAACATAGACAAAATGCATTATCATAATAATCCATGGTTGATGGTTGTTACACCCTACCATCCATGGTGATTGAGGTATCAACCCCTCAATTGGTTGATGGCATGACCACCCCCTTCACAAGTTATTGAGGAATCAAACCCCCAATTGGTTGATGGGCATAGTTATTGAGGTATCAAACCCCTAATTGGTTGATGGTCATGACCACCCCCCATCCAAAGTGATTGAGGTATCAACCCCTCAATTGGTTAATGGGCATACCACCCCTATCAAGATGGTTGAGGCAAATTTACCCCTCGTCAACTAGGTTTGGTCAACTCATAATACTATAGATAATTTTCATGAAATCAACATATATATACCTACCTTTCATAATTATGAAGTCATTCAAGTCATGGGTCATGCAATATATCAACCATAGTTCAAGAATCCAAAATCGGACTTTTTATCAAACACTTGGTGGGTGTGTAATGCTAGTGTAAGATCATGCAATTCAAGAGTGAAATCATGCATGAATACTCAATGTAAAACCACCCACCATCACTAAATAATACCCTCATACAAGATACATCAAAACTCTCCATTAAATCTCAAAATAGATCATAGATTCATAGCTCAAAACATGCTTAAACAATCACACATTTTATGAAACCCCAACATAGTTCATAGTTACATTCATAATAAGTAAGACCCACAATTAAATCAACTTAGAATCATACAATTTATGTAAAAAGTAAGGTTAGGCACCATGGGTGAAAGAACCCATTGGTTGAAACCCGCATACCTTAGACCTTGAGTCTCTTGAAATTGAGTTGGGAAAGAATGGAAACTTAGAATGGAATCTTGAAATCCAAACTTGTTCTTGAGTTTTTGTGAATTTGTATTGGGGTATTGGTAGAGGCTTTCGAAAGGATTTGAGAGTGCATTTAAGTTCAGAGTAATGAGTTTGGTCCTTTGGAATAGGGTTTAAGTCTTTTGGGGAAGGTTAGATAGCATTGAAAGTCTAAAAAGATCATTCGAATGAATTAAATTTATGAAAATGCCATAAGTAAATGAATGGAAAAATTGGAAAAGTGATTCCCCACTAAGGCCCACACGGGTTGTGTTGTACTCCATGGGTCATGTGGAGTGGCTATGAGGTGAGACTTGGTCAAAAATTGAAGTTGGGATACTTTAGAAAAATTATGTTTTGGCACTTTGACGGGAGCCTCCACGGGTCGTATGATGCTGTACGATTTGTGTAGTGGCCTGTGGAGTTACACTTATTGAGAAAAATATGGCCATAAGGATCCACGCCAGGCTAGACAGATCATGATCCTTGCCACGGCCCGTGCGGATGGCCATGGCACAACACTCAGCCAAACAACTCCTCCCATACCTATTAAGCTTCACTTGCACACACCCCACGACTTGCCACATGGTTAGTGGCAAGCCACTCGGCCTGTGCCACTGGCTGTATCACATGCCTTAGACCGAAAATGGTCTTTTCTAACTCAAGGAAGTACAGACAGCCAGTCCAAAGCCCCACTGCCCGTCAAGGTTCCTGTGTGGTTTCACTACACGAGAGGGTCTCACGAAAATGGTCATAACTCCTTCAGTCGAACTCGAAATGAGGTGAAACCAAGTGTATTAGAAATCTAACTCAAAGGGTTTTCATTTGACATATCATGAGATGTCTAGTTCTAAGTGTGCTAAAATGTATTCTCACACCCAAAGTCCCATTAAGGCGGACTACCACCCATTGCCGATAAGGCTCGAGAGTACCAACCAGTACTCATGCACTTTATAAACATTATAAGGTGTTTTCATATTCAGCATGCATTTAGGAAGGTAAACAATAATATCAAGTCAAAGGAAATTGCATATGACTAGGCCATTGGAACCGCAATGTCTAAAGTACGAGACATGAACACATTTTAATTTACATAGTCTACAAAGCCTCTAGATAAGGAATAATATCACATAAGGGTTGGGATAGGCCCCGTCTCATGACTAGCTATACAATACAGAAATATATAAGCTCTAGAGACACAAAGCCCCAAAGCAACCTAGAGCTTAGTAACAGCAGTTGGATATCCTGTACTCCTACTAGGGAGATCTACTAGCACCTGTACCTGTAGCATGAAATGTAGGTCCCCCATAAGGGATGTCAGTACAAGAAAATGTACTGAATATGTAAGGTGCTTCTATAGTTTCAGCATGAAATGCAAGTCCCCCATAAGGGACATCAGTACTAGATAATGTAATGAATATATAAGGCAAGAAGTACTATATATGAAGTATGAACTCAATTGAAATCATGCACTAGTGTAAGGATAAGAGACCACCTTTAGTCATATTGTGGAGTCATGTACTTTATGTTCTTTTTATCACTTTACCTTTATTGTATAATCTGTGCACAACATGTAATACAAATGACTAGTTCAACAGTGGAAAATCTATATCAGGATCAACCCATGCTAGGATTTCACCCCTTGGCTACCCCCCCCCTACCATAATGGGATTGGCCCCTGTTAGGGGATTCTTCCACCCCTAGGGCTACCACCCATCAATAAGCAACTTACTTTACTTTATCTTTCAATTACTCTTGAGATGATTCTTTTGGTGGTAATATTATTGGACATGTAGCACCATAGATATAGCATATGACATGTTAAGAACTATCCAAAACAATACCTCAATGAAAAGAGTAGGTTACACAAATAATGAAATGTGTAGGAGATGAAATAACTCATGAACTTTATTTAGCAAAAAAGAAAGTTTTTTGTTGATACCTAAGTATGTATACAGATTTGAAGATGACCATGTATGGGAGAATATGAACATGTGTAAGAGTGGATACACGGTTATTAGCTATGTCGGAGTTGGTAAGTGTCTTTATGTGCCAAGGAGGGATCTATGTTTCATGCCAAATAATATGAAATCAAGTGGCCTTGCATACCTCATTGTACGACCTCATTATTACCTCAAAATAACCTTCCTTTTCTCCAAATATTTATCTACAATAGAGTAGGTGATAAAACTAGTATTAGAAACTAATAAACAAATCTTGGCAGTCCAATCTTATAAAAACAACACACGGGTAGCAAGCGTGTAATTATCAACCCGCGCGTATTCTTTCAATCTTTTCGCCTCTAATTATATTTTCTAATACACATTCTCATATACATATCATGTGTAGCCTTTTTTAGTGTCATAATAGTCTCACAACAACCCACAACACATAATACATAACAATTATACATGGCATACAAGTAGGCGGCATAACATTATGTCGTCTCACTACATTTTGAAGTCAACAATCCCAACTCTATTTTAACTTCAACCAAATAGTATATAACATACTTAAACATAATATAAGCTATAACATAGTCCAAAAATAGTTCCAAAGTATGTGGAGATCGTGGAACAAAAATGCCCAACTACCATCCCATAAGTTTGTACTAAGAACACAATTACGATATCATATAAGAACTCACTTTTGTGGACTGTAAAAATGGTACAACAGCCTTTCTACATCATTACAGAACCAAAACTCATTAAGAACAGCAACCTTCCTTCATAATCAACCCAACCAAGAAGAGAAAAGCTCCCAAATAAACAAGAAAAATGTACAACAATCTTTGGAACACATACTGTCCAAAATTTTAGCACAAGTAATACCAGACTAGTTCTCTTGTTTTTCATGAACAAACCATAGTAAACATATAAATATTTTTACTTACCTTTAACTTCAAGGTGTAGGAATTCTCCAAGAACCCTAAACGTCTCCTTGTGGCTGCTTTGTAAAGTTAAGAAAGTGTACAGAGTAAGCTTTGTGAAGGTTGACTTTTTTCCAAGCTTAGAATGTCTTAAAGATGCTGATTTTTAAGCCCTTTTAAAGGGACTTTTTGGCTGACTTTCTCTTGAGCTTTTGACCACATATTAACACATACTAACAAGCTGGTGATGCAGCAGCTTGGCCCTCTCACTTGAGCCTAAATGGGTCTCAAAGTTGATGGGACTTGGCTATCCATTTTTCCTAATTTCTCTTCACGTAGTTTGGACCCAAATCAACAAGTGAATTGTGAATGTACTTGGGCCCTTTTTATTATTCATCTTGGACTGTAAATATTGTCTACTTACAATGCTAAAATATAGGCTAAAGTTACACCCTTAACATGAACTTGGATAGATTCAGTGTCGGGCCTTGTCTCCATCTAGCTAGCAAATTTAAGCTAAGCAAGCAAGTCACTCACCTGCTAGCTTCCTAAATCCTACAAGCACCTCACTTCTTTCACTTTGTTTAAGGTTGTGATCACCTTAATTTTACTTAAAACTTGTGTACACTCGACCTACTTAAGTATTAGACGTACATATTGACCTCTAACTTGAGATTCAAGTACTTCAAAAAATGGCCGCTAATTTGACCAAGCCATATCATGTTTCATTTGCATAGAACTAGTATGTAATATATGGAGTGTTATAGTTATGCTCATTTAAAGTTGACCTTGGCACAAACCAACACCCAAAACTCAATTCATAAGGAAGTCTTGAACTCGTTTAAGTACTAGAAGTTTCCCACGACACTAATACACTCCCAACCTAACCAAATGAGGCTTGAAACATGGATACATTCATGGAGTTACGGCGTGTCACACATCTTAAGCCTCTTCTTATCTAATCTAAAATTTACTATTTTTATCTTAGGGGTACCAACACTATACTAATAGTATCACATTCCTTGAAAGTCAACATCTTAATCTTAAACACACACTATGGCAAGCCTCTTAGAGCAAATATCCAACTATGACTATCACTGTCATAATGTTATCTCCTTTTTCATGCTATTCAAAGTTCAAGCTTAGGGTCTAGTGCTAACATGTTCATTGCACACTTCTCTCATATTATACCAACTTGTAACAACTAGGTAAAAAGTATGAACATAGGCATACTAATATCTCATATCGAATTTCCAATTCGCACATCCCCTCTTCACAACTCAAGTACCATTCACCCATTCACTATACCTCCTTATCTGGCGAAGCTCATAACTCTATGAATCTCATGGGCTCTCAGTTTGGAATCATAAACTTAGTTTAGATATATCACATTGAAAGCACTTTGTTCCCCTATTCAACATCTATACTTCGCCCGTACTAATACTATGACCCATTAATATTAACCTCTTTCTAGGTTGAGCACATTCTAACTCATCCTAACAATAATTCTTTCTCTATATCTCATCATGAAAATCAAATGGTACTTACAACTCTTTTGTCAAAACATATGGGAATGGACTCATCACCTTATTACTTACCTAATAGAAACATAACTCTAGTCACAAACCTCAATCAACCATTACTCTAACTATCTGGTCTATTTTTTGGTCGTCGTCCTTCTAACTCTAGGATGACTCAATTCTAATTATGATTTACAAGATCTCAAATCTTAGTCCATCAGGTGGTGATATCAAACTTTTAGAAACATGATTTCCCCCTCTTATAGATAATGTCGAACGTAAATTTTGGTTAAAAGTGTCTGGGGAACATCTTGATCTAACTCAAATGCACAATTCACATGAATAAGAGCACATTCTATATCAAATTAGAATGGGGTCAAAATATCTTTCTAGTCTATGAAGCCTTTAAAGTACTGGCGTTGAACTAGGTACCGGAGTAGTCTCATGGCTCTCTCAACTAAATAAATACAAGGAAATAAAGACTCTCGAGCTCTTTTTGATGCAAAAAGACCTCGCCGACTACTAATAGGGACTGCCTTACTAAACATCTGCTAATATGGGTGTCACGACCCAAGCCTAGGGCCTAGATATGACCATGGAATGGGGAACCTGAAGGAACCCTAAACAAGTCCCCTAGCACATTATCACACAAACTTAGTCGTGGAAGCAAGATAGTTCATCATAAGAAGAATAAACAAGGGGAAATTGGGGACTATGGGAAAGGGACTCATATTTAAATAGCTTGAAAAATATAAGTGAGTCAAACCTCAAGCATAATACATATTTTGTCCAACAACACCTCTAACATAGAACTTATCGGTGGCCAAGATGAGCAATCGAGCTCACCCTCATAGTCAAAGTATACAAAAAGGAAAGATAGTCTTTAATACATAGTATAAGAATATAGATATTACCCTCGGACATGAGGACTCACCAACTAGCTTGAATGGAAGCCACTAGCCACGTGGAGGATAATGACCAAATGGAGCTTTGGTTCCTACATGGTAACATCATGTAGGTATAGATTATGCGTTAGTACATTTGAATATACTAAGTATGTAGGATACAATGTAACAAGAGATAGGTAACATAATCGAAATGCATAAATATAGTCAATGGAAAGCATAGTAGCAATATGACATGTATGAATGATGGTTGAAGTAAAGTCATGCTTATACAAATCATAATACATGAGAAGAAGGAGACCATCATCATAGACCAAGCAACAGTGCTTAGAATCCAAGGTTTGGTACCCCCTTGGAGGGTGATCAAGGTAAATACCCCTTAATTAGGAGATGAGCATAAAACATTTCATCAAGGTGGCCAAGGCATCAACCCCTCAACAATAATTAATGGATGTCCCACCCTCCATTTAGGTGGCTAAGGTATCAACCCCTTGCCGGTTAATGGACATCCCACCCTCCATTTAGGTGGCTAAGGTATCAACCCCTTGCCGGTTAATGGACATCCCACCCTCCATTTAGGTGGCTAAGGTATCAACCCCTTACCGGTCAATGGATATCACACCTTCCAATTAGGTGGTCAAGGTATCAACCCCTTGCCGGTTAATGGACATCCCACCTCCATTTAGGTGGCTAAGGTATAACCCCTTACCGGTCAATGGATATCACACCTTCCAATTAGGTGGTCAAGGTATCAACCCCTCAACAATGGTTGATGGATATCACACCCTCCACCAAGGCAGTCATCTTATAATAACATAGACACTCCTCAAAACATAACTCTTATGATCATTCATTTAATCATCGTAAAGTCATTCAACTCATGTACTTAGTAACACCCTCAAGCAATAGACATCAAAACCCTTCACCAAACCTTTTCAATAGATCTTAGATTCATAGCCCCAAAATCTCAAAACAGTCACCATTTCATAAACTCCAACATAGTGTGTAGTGATTTTCATAATAGATAAGACCCATGAACAAGAAAACTTCAACATAGTCACCATTTCATAAACTCCAACATAGTGTGTAGTGATTTTCATAATAGATAAGACCCATGAATAAATCAACATTAAATTATGTAATTTTTGAGTAAAGAGAACTTGGGTATCATGTGTGAAAGGAACCCATGAAAGAAACCCGCATACCTTAGCTTGGAGATGAACTTGAGAAGATTATAGATGGAGACTTGAGGCTTGAATGAAATCCTTACGATTGGTCTTGAGTTTTGGGGCTTGAATGTAGGGTGAAATATGAGTCTAAGTGTTTGAGAGGATATTGGGGAAAGTTAAGGATGATATGAGGGTGAAATAAGGTTAAGTATAGGTATTTTATCATGTGGGAAGGCTTAGGCCCAAGACTAAAAAGTCTTGGACTTAACTAAAAAAATAACCAGAATAAGGCACTGGCACATCGTGTTGAGGATGCACCTGAACACTATTTTTGGCTCACTATGAAAATTTGGATTTTGCTATTGGTGCTCTAAAATCAGAGTTAAACCCTTTTCCCCCTAAATTTGACCCCTTGAACAAGAATATGAAGTCAAATTTTTGAAATAACACACGGATTTTGAGATATATGGAAATTACGATTCTGGACACTTTCGAAGCATATTTTCAGGCACTTTTTGGGGTCGTTTCAATAGCTGCCCCTTGGGAACATTCGTCCCTAAATGTCAAAGAAACATACAAGCAATGAGCAATCACAAGGAGATTACCCCCAACAAGAATGCAACAATACACTTTGAAATACCATTTTCAGAATCTCAATATAAGTGTAAAATCATTATAAACTTGCCAACTTAAACATGGATGCATGTGAATGAGGTAGGGTTGAAACACAAGACTTGGAATCATAGAAATGGACTTCACGTATTACCATAAGCTTGAATAGAATGAAAGAGATATGGATATTGCTTTTCCATGCTCACACTGGCTCCCCCAGAGACACATACGAATAGATGACTCCACCAAAAGGGCCTTGACGAACACCACATCAATATTAGTCAGCTTCTTCACTCATCCATCCACACCTCTACCGGGAACTTCGCCTAAGTCAACTTCTCCTCCACATCACCCACCATCTCAAAGGGTTCTATAGCACTAGAGCCACTAACACATCTCCTCAACCTAGAAACATAAAGAGCCGAATAAACTATAACCATATCCCTAGGCAAATCCCATCCATATGCAACCTTAAGGACTCACAACCATAACTCATTTGTCAACCTTAACCACACCTATTCCACTTGTTACCACGAACCACCATCTCCCCTTTTGTAGATAACCTCCACTATATAATCTATCCACCCAAAACTTCCAATTCTAATAAGGTGGAATCAAGGTCTTTCTTAAACTAGACCTCCTCAACCAAAGAAGATTGGAACCACCAAGAACACTATACTACTAGTCTCAACATCCCTCAACCTAACTTCCTATCTAAGAAACCAATGGACCCCACTATTCTCCTCCTTTCCACTATTATCCACACACTCTAGACTACTTAGAGCACTAACCATAACACTAGCCCTATCGGAGAAACAAATGCACACTCATACCATAATCTTTGAGGAGCTCTAACCACCTCCTTATTACCCACCATTCACACTCAGCAAACACTACCCCGAAATGATTCACAAGCTCTAAATAAATCAATATTTCATTACTAGAGGTCACCACAAACATGCCAAGGTAGGGTTTTAAGACCCTATTCATGAAACCCATAGACACAACTGATGCATCAGCCAACCAAACAAATCCACCAATATTAATAATGCTCACTTGGGGAAAAAACTCGAACCAAAGATCAATCTTAGTGAACTGACTAACCCAATTTAGTTGACCCAATAGATCGACCTCAACCATCATATTACAAATTTATGGGTTCTACATTCACTGGAAACAAGCTATGCAAGTAGCCCAAATTATCCCAAGATCTCCAACACATCAAGCTAAGTTCATTAAGATCACAAGACAAGACTTCTATGCAACAAGAACATAGACCAATTGAACTTTAAGACAAGAACGAACCTACCTCTTTTGCTACCACTTGACAACCTCCTACTCAAAGACGGGTTCATTAGGGAGTCAGAATCTAACTCTACTAGTCCTACCACTGAAGGAGACACAACATGCATGCAACTATTCCATTCTAAGGACAACATTAAAATCCACCACATCAAATCCAACAAGCCTCAAGGCAAGGCCTAATGCAATATGAACATGGAATAATACCTATGAACTTTCTAGCAACATTACACCCAACTAAGAGGTAAACACCAAAGGTTCGCATAACAACTCGGGCACATAACAAGCCCATTAGCAACCAAAAGAATAAAGAAAGAGACAATGGCACACTAGCCCTAATAATGCATACACATCTAAGTCAAGAAAACTTCTAACATATCGGTAGCAACATTGAGCACCCTATCATCAGAGTTAAACCCTTTTCCCCCTAAATTTGACCCCTTGAACAAGAATATGAAGTCAAATTTTTGAAATAACACACGGATTTTGAGATATATGGAAATTACGATTCTGGACACTTTCGAAGCATATTTTCAGGCACTTTTTGGGGTCGTTTCAATAGCTGCCCCTTGGGAACATTCGTCCCTAAATGTCAAAGAAACATACAAGCAATGAGCAATCACAAGGAGATTACCCCCAACAAGAATGCAACAATACACTTTGAAATACCATTTTCAGAATCTCAATATAAGTGTAAAATCATTATAAACTTGCCAACTTAAACATGGATGCATGTGAATGAGGTAGGGTTGAAACACAAGACTTGGAATCATAGAAATGGACTTCACGTATTACCATAAGCTTGAATAGAATGAAAGAGATATGGATATTGCTTTTCCATGCTCACACTGGCTCCCCCAGAGACACATACGAATAGATGACTCCACCAAAAGGGCCTTGACGAACACCACATCAATATTAGTCAGCTTCTTCACTCATCCATCCACACCTCTACCGGGTCCTTCT
>DF360252.1:8671-54693 GCA_000787875.1 Solanum virginianum | reverse complement strand
TCTTCCCCCACCACTTGATTATGATGGTGTATTCGGAACTGCATTAAATCGGTTCTGTGTTCAGGCTGCTGTTGGACATCCACTTACAGTGTATGGTAAAGGGGGGCAGGTATGAACTTCCTCTCGTTCCATGTGGTAATGCATTTTAATGAATAAACAGCTAATTCTATTGAAGAGATCTTGAGCTCTATCCAAAGATCCTCAAATGGAACTTCTTTCCTAGCTATATACATTGAATTTATCTCTTGTGCTTTTGTTATTTGTTCTTCGGACGAACCTATCAAAAAACAACTATTCTTGGGACAATAACTGGGTGCACTTCAATAAATCAGTGACATAATCCATAACTGCCCTCATCTAAAGAGAGTTAAAATGCAACTCATTCTTCCGTTGCTATGACTGTAACCATTCAATATGGAGATGGGGACAAAAGACCACTTTTTTAAATCAGGAAGGGACCAAGAAACCTTCTATATATCAAATGCTTAAAACATAGACTCTAGACGTATTCTGCATACATTCTCCCCAACTGATGCATATAAGCTGATATTTCTTCCCTTTATGCATTCGTAATTCATTGCGCAAAATTAGCAAAACCCATGGAAAGTAAATTTTTGTACAGTTGGAGATTGTTGCTGGACATGAAGGTATTGAGAATTGGATGATTTCACCTCATATAGTGCATCTAACACAATTATCCGGGAGGCAAAAAAAGTGGGGTGAAGGAGCCAGTATGGTCTTTAGAAAATAATAGAGTGAATTTGAGTGTCTTCCTTCCTTTGAAGTTTGGGTGGGGCTTGATTTTGTTCACCATCTCGCTTACTGTTTGTATTAATTTATGAGCATCTTGACCAATTACCCTCTGACAATAAATCGTTCACTATTTTGTAGTATTCCTGGCTTTTCTAACATATGTTTTTTGTGTTGAACAGACCAGGGGATATTTGGATATTAGAGACACAGTTCAATGTGTTGAGATTGCTATTGCCAATCCAGCACAACCAGGAGAGTTCCGGGTTTTCAACCAATTCACAGAGCAGTTTTCCGTAAATGAGCTTGCAGCCCTTGTCACCAAGGCAGGGGAAAAGCTTGGCCTTGAGGTGAAGACCATATCGGTGCCCAATCCAAGAGTAGAAGCAGAGGAACACTACTACAATGCGAAACATACTAAACTAATTGAGCTGGGACTACAACCTCACCTTCTTTCTGACTCTCTTCTTGACTCACTATTGAACTTTGCTATTCACTATAAGGATCGTGTCGATTCAAAGCAGATAATGCCTAGTGTTTCCTGGAAAAAAATTGGGGTGAAGCCAAAGACTATTGCAGCATAAATCACTTAGACAAGCTATAGAGACTTAAGACTGGGAGTTCTTGTTTGTCATTTTAAATAGGAGCTACAGTATTTTTACAATGCCTTGCACGTTTTTATGTTGTAAATTCGGGAAGTATTTGCTTTATTGAGGAAATACTCGATGTAGTTGTGACCTGTTTCACGCTTAGACTTGTGAATTTAGTTTTGGCTACATAGACCTGTTCTCGGATATCCTCCTCATTTTGGAAGATGAACTTTTTGCTTGCGTAGTGACTGAGAGGCTTCCTAAAAGGTCTATCTATATACACTGTATTACGTTAATGATTTTATTGGCTTGTAAAGTCATAATGTTCAAGTAAAGAATTTAAAGATTATGCAACTTTGTTGAAAATGATTCAACTCTCTAGACAATTAGGACGTCTCCTATGATGTCTTTGCTTGTATTGATTGCTGATAATAAGGCAAGTAGTACGGCAGAACCTAAGTATATGACTTGGAAACACCCCAGAAGATGAACCAAAAGTAATTTCAACGTTTCTCTCATGTATAAATCAATGTTCATCACGTTTGATATAAAACTGTACACAAGTTAAAAGAATGTTTTAAGATGGTTCTTCCCAGCAAAAATAGGAAAAGAAACAACCCCCATTACAATTGCAGTATCTTTTTCTTCTTGTCTTCCCCCACCTTCTCTAGTACCTATAAATTTCTACTTCTTGGTCCTTCAAATACTACATTTAATTAGTGGTAACTGATAAGATAACAATTTGTATGCTGACTCACAAAGTTACAAGCTGTTTTGGTAAATAGTCAACCTGTACACAGCACAAGGATACAGCATCAAAATCGTGAAGGTAGATATCGACTTGTTCTTTTGCATGACTGAGATGGCATAGCCATGTAATCTCCACCCAAACCCGCTTTCACAAAAGCCACAACAACTGAAGACAATTCATCTTGATGCAAAGTGAATTCATGATCAGCTCCTTCAATAATTTGTAATTTATGATTTGGCACATTCTTGGCAAATTCCATAGCATCTTCGACTGGCACCATCTCATCCATTGAACCATGGACTGTCAACACCCTATTAAATTAACCCAGCAGGTTTAATACACAGTTGATGAACAAAGCCATTCACAAGCAAAAGTAGCCTCATACTGAGGTGCACAATGGGCACAGAAATAAATTAGTGCCCAACTGTTAAAAAGGTCGTATCATACAGTGAGATATGACATGAACACTGGAGAATCACTTGGTACCTGCAGCTATTGGGGATACTTTGACATGCTCCACAAGTATCAGTTGTTAGACGGTCCATCAAACTTTCCTCAGTGACACGATACTCAAACTTTCCTGCAAATAGCAAGAGATGGCAGTGTGGAGGATCAATAACAGAAGGCAATCTTAAAATCCATCTAGAAAGTAGAGATTTGAATTACCACATCTTTCGTGGGTATGTAAAATTAGATTTTCTCATTGTTTTCCTCCCACAGGTGTGTTACATGCAGTCACGTGCTAGGATAATTTCGGTAAGGAGTATCGAATAGAAAACAGAACTGATCAGTCTCAGCCTAAGAACAGAGGAGGAAGCAACCACAAAATTAGAGATTGCAGAGGATCAACAGCACAACATTTACCTAGAGTATCTTCTTTATGGCTCTTTTGGTGCAGTGACGAACCCAGAATTTTGCACACGGATTCCACAAAGTCTAAGGCAGAACTATAGCACAACCCACTAGCGTGGGAAGGGGTGAATTGGACAATCCCAGACATTAAGAGGAACTCCCGAGCATTCGGCAATCTCAGATGTGTTGGTGACTCATTATTTAGACAAAGGGGTTTTACTGTTGCTCTGTTTCATAATAAAACTTCAAAATAGGCTCTTCCTTTTTTCTACCAAAACACGCTCCTGTTTAAAGTTATTTTGTGGAGCCTAATAATAAATATGAATTACAAAGTTCAAATTCTAGTTAATCGAAAGTGAATAAACTTCAAAAAAAAAAAAAAAAGGAAGCAAGGAGTTGCTGCAAGAATGTGTATGCTCCTTGGGAAAGAAATCTAAAGATCATCAAGCATCATTTTAATATAGGATCAAATAATCATGTATTAAAATGAAGCGACATTTTCATGATAGGTGATGAAGAGCAATGTCTGGAATATATGTAGGGGCATAGGCTTGAACTATAATAACCCCATGTTGAAGCAAACCCACTTGGCGACTAGACAGCGATTCTTCATTATACTAAGGTGTTTGCCTCTTGTATTTGCACATATTTAAAATTTTTATATTGATATACTCCGTCTGTTTCAATTATGGGAGGAGCTCCTAATATTTGCAAGTGAAAATGGAAAAAGAGAAGAGAACGAAACAACATGTCAAAGTTAAATAAATGTATTTGTGGTCCATATGCTAATGCAGCAGCAATCCAGATGCATATGTGGTTAGTCTCCCCATAACCTAAAGAATTTGCACGTTTTCACTGCGACTTATCTATTTGAAGCATCAGTGTGTCATTCTCATGATTTCATCAACCACGCTTGTGTTGTACCTCACAGTTACAGCCCATTGAACTGTACGAAGTGATCCCCATCAGCTAAACCAGCCACACCAAGTTATCTAACCATGTCCACTACCTCCCCAAGGGATATCATTTATTATCATCCACTCAACTGCATAAAAGTGTGAAACATCCAAATCCAGATCAAAGAACATCCAACACAAAATGACACAGAAATATAATTTATTATCAATTATCATCCACTCAACTGCATAGAAGTGTGAAACATCCAAATCCAGATCAAAGAACATCCAACACAAAATGACACAGAAATATGTCGATTATAAAGCACAAAAGAAAAAGAAGGCTATTGAGCATACCTTTTCTATTTCTAACATCAATAAAACCATCATGCTTTATCTTTTCTTTGAAGTCTCCGCCCAAGCGACCCTCTATCCCTCTCTCAAGATTGAAGCGGCCAGACATATTGACGACAGTTTGTACATCCTTGTAGTTCGAAGCATACAAGAGCACGACATTTCCTCCTGTAGGTAATTTATCACAAAAATAACACTTTAAGGGGGAACTTTAGCAGTGAACCAATTTGCAGAGAACTAAGCTGGAGATAGTTACAAAAACTTAATTAAGCTGCAGATGTGTTGATTTTATGAAGAGTGGATACAAGGCAAATTATAGCGCAAGAAGATACTATATTTCCTTGTTAATTTGACTGTGGCCCGACTCCCGAGAGATCCATGCATCACTATCATGAGAACTCAAAATTTTTGTGCAACTCTTACCCATAAGAAATTTAAGTAGAATATGGACAAGAGAAAACATCATCATAGACATCAATGGTTAGCAGGACCATATAATGCTGGGGTAAAACATGAAGGTTGTCAACATTTACTATTTTTTGTCAAAGTTAAATTTAAAATAAACATAAAAGTGAACTCAAGTTTGCTAAATCAGCAAGCATAATTTGATTCTATCAGGAAACTATTTACTTATATAGGAAATCCTTCTTCCATGTTTAAAAAGCTCATATTGAAACAACACTGAAAAGTTAAGAGTTTGAACACACAAATTTTTCAAATTAAACCGATGCTTGCAGAAGGTACTGGTAATAATCCCTCAGGTACTGAACCATTAAAAGAACCCCTGATAATTTATTGGGGGGTCACACAAACATAACACATACACACCCAATGGGTGATACAGATCAAGAATCTATTAACATATTTACAAATCCCGATCTTGGAAAATATTGATAACCTAATGAGAAAAACTAACCTACTAACGAAGAAAAGTAATTCATTTAGTCCTCATGCACTGTAAAATAACTTATACCCTCTCTCTAAACCCAAAAAAAACAGGGCAGCAGATTTAAGAAAAATCACAAGGAAAAAATGTAAAATTCATCTTGAAAACTTCAAGCATGATAAGCAGTAATGTCACTAAAGCTTCTATTCTCTCAATGAATAAGCAGTAATGACAAGAAAGCTTCTATCTCTCAATGAATCAAACCAAACAGCATAAAAAAAAATAGCATTGCTACTGGTCCCAGAATATTATATTAGTTGAATTGCACGTGCTGTTCCAATATGCTGGTACTATCATCCTCCAAATGCCACCATTCACACCCCTAGCAAGAGTACTAGGAACAGGGGAGAAAAAGAGAAAAATAAAAGTGTAGCTACCCAAGATCAGACATAAGTTGGCTTTCAAAGGCTATACCTTTGCTATGACCAACTATTGCTGCTATGAAACGCTCTGCCTCATGGAAGTGCTCGACTATGGCACGAAGATCATCAGCTTCTCTGCTGTAGTTACCATACTGAAAGGAACCTTCACTTTCACTGACACCAAAATAAAGTGAGTTTTCACTAGTTCATTTCAATTGTTTTTCCCTGTGTTCATACAACAACAATAACAACATACCCAGTGAAATCCCACAAGTGGGGCCTGGGGAGGGTAAAAAAATACGCAGACCTTACCACTACCTCATAGAGATAGAGAGGATGTTTCCGAAAGATCCTCATCTCAATAGAAATTAGAAATTTATCATCTCTATATAGAGAATATAACGCTATGAGTAATATAAGTCAAGTTTAATCTGAGAATACTTGAAGTGAAGACCCATCTGACAGCACCCTATGTAAGTTCCAATTTAACAAGCTGGAAGGAGCAACTTGTCAATTAAAGTCAAAAGAATCAACTACAGCTACTTCAAGATCTATATAGTGTATACGAAACAATACAATATAAGACAATTATGCAAGGAGCTCCTAATATTTGCAAGTGAAAATGGAAAAAGAGAAGAGAACGAAACAACATGTCAAAGTTAAATAAATGTATTTGTGGTCCATATGCTAATGCAGCAGCAATCCAGATGCATATGTGGTTAGTCTCCCCATAACCTAAAGAATTTGCACGTTTATAAGAATAGGCACCCCTAAAAGATTTTCCTGAGCTTTCCAAAAAGGAGAGAATTTTAATAACCATTTCTACATTGAGTAAATCTAAGTTGACAGTTCAAGAGTAAGAGAAGAACACTTCCCTTTCCATTTATTTGCTAACTTAGAGGTTCCTATATTGGCTTTTGTGTTTGAGCAGGTTTAGTGTTTGAACATACCCATTTCCTGCAAAGTCAAACCGGAAGGCACTGATTCCATCTTTCTCAAAAGCAGCAGCAAGATTCACCATGGGGATCCGATCCTGAAGTTAAAGAAAAATTAATAAAGAAGATTACTATAAGCCAAAGAATTGGATGTTGCTGGACTGAATAACATAATAAAGTAAAAGCAAAATATTCAGTCCATTTAGGCCTTTGCTCCATATGTCCAGTCTCAAGCAGAATCCCAATGAATTTTCATCATAGTAAATAAGCAATAAGAATATCTTTTTAGATAGAAAGGAAGCACGTCAGCAAACCAGATACTAAAACATAATGTAGCAGCCAAAAATTTGGACTCAAATTACTTAAATTAGTATTACCATTAATTTTATTATATATTATATAATTTATATAAATAAAATTATTATCTATTATTTTATTTTATAGCAATAATTTCTTTATGATAATTTTCTTCATTGATATATTGGTTTCTTCCTTCAAATAATTTTTTATCCTTTTTATATAGAAACTAAGTTATATACATTGGTAACATAATGAATTTCCTTTTGAATTTTCTCTGGAACTGCATGAACACAAAAGCATTCATGCACAGTTTTTTTTTTTGTTTTAATTCAATATATTATCTAAATTTTTTAATAATTAATTTTAGATATTAATCAATGAGGGCTACTTAATAGAATTAATTACAATCATCATTTGAATTGACTGAAAATTTGATTTGAAGATGATTATATATTTTTACACTATTTATGCTTAAAAGTTCAACTGTTAAGTTATGTGCATTCTTTTCTTTTTTATCTTGTTTGTGATGGTAACCATATCAAAATTTTAGTTTGAGTTTCGGACCTCAACAACAACATACCCATGAAATCCCACAAATGGGGTCTGAGAAGGGTAAAATGACCACTACTTAATAGAAATTCGTTATCTTTTGTCTTGAATGACTAATCTATTGTTAGAAAATAAGTTTATCATTTGTTAGTATACAAATTTTATAAAATAAATCTAAGGGCCTCTTAATATAATTTTGCCTTAGGCCACGGGATCTTTTGAGCCACCCCTGTATACAAGGACATGTAGATGCACTGATACACCACATATTTCCTAGGACGCAATTCATTTGTTCTCCAAGGAAGAATGGAGGTTATGATGAGAGTACTCAGACGTTGAAAACAGCCATTTAGTTCTTATTCAAAAATACTTACAGGTAGTGCAAAAAATGTAAAAAACTAAAAATACCTTTCTTTGTTTTTTCTTGGATGCGGTAGCTGGGTTGGGGGGAGGGGAGGATAGATATAGAAGCAAGAGAAGGTTTCTCTCAGCACAACTTCCGCTACACTTAGTTATAGCAAAAAGAAGTGCCTAAAAGAATTTAATACCAAATTCAAGCTAAGCTTTCATGTTCCTGCATAGCAAAAGCAATAAACAATATTTTATATAAGAATATCTACTTCTCATTAAAAAGAATAAGTTATATCAACCCAGAACAACATGTCAGCAAAAATCAGACAAATGATTATATGAATAAGCCACATAAATAGGAGCTGTAACTCTTACGTGTTCAAATTATTGTGACAAACCTTCGATGATTTGAAACCATGGCAGATGATTACAAGCTCCAGGGAATTTGTTTCATGTAGAATGCCCACCAGTTCCTCACCATGACTGTTATGTACTGTCACATGCTTATGCTGAGTCCCTATGGAAGTAAAAGAGAACGGACAGATGATAAAGACAAAAGATTGGCATCACCCCGGCAGAGTCAATGGAATTCAGATAATTACAAGGATAGCTAAACTACAGCATCCTTGATTCACTAACCATTATTAAAACTCCTGTATAAATCACAATACGGTAGCATCATGGATAAATGAAAGGTTATCAAAACTATAGCATCAGTGATTGACGTCCATTAACTGCTATTGAACTACTATACAAGATTTCAATATTACTTATGCCTAAAGATTGTCCAAGTCAAAACTTAAATACATTAGGGATCGAATCCCATTAGTAGCACCATTATTTTTACCTTAAAATACACCTATCAGATGAGCACCCACAGTTTTTTAATTCCTGGATCTGCCACTGGCCTTGTCTCACATATAGTGCTGACATTTTCTTCCTTTAGGAGTTAAAAATGAATAAAACAATTGGAAGCTACATTAATCAAAACTCTCAAGTCACAGTGGCCTATCCAATTCCATAAGGTCATCTACACATAAGTAGAAAGAAAAAAAATTCTTTAGGCATTTCTTATTTTATTCAACAGTATTCCGTGTAAAATGAAAACCGTGAAAAAAGGGGTCTAAATGAGTACTGAGGATTCACATATCTGACCACGACTAATTTGATGATATGATCCAAGTCCCACATTGTTTAAATGGGGAGGTGACATGGGGCTTATATAATCTTGGACTCTCCCATTCTTGTTGGCTTGTATCATTTTAATTGAGGCATAGTACTATCAGTTGCTAAACCATCCATAGAAATATAACCGACAGCTATGATTTTCACCATTCAATAACAAAACTTGATGACGGAAAATGTTTTACATATATATAAAACGGAGCAAATACAACAATGGAAAACCCCCAAAATTTTATCCGTGATGATCCATATTAGAAACCCCAGAAAAATCACACAAAAAAGGAATCTTGTATCCAATTTATGTTCCTTTGCATAAAAGTGTTCACCTTGCAGACTGGGGATTGAAGGAGATGGAGCCATCTGATCAAAGCTTGGGTCTCTCCACGTTTCCAAGATAGGAAGAGATTATTATGCAAGCAAATTGTTTCCCCTCTGACTGAGCAATCTCTGTTTTTTATCCTGTATTTATGATGGGCATTACGGTAATAATAATGTTTCACAAAATGATTCTTTCGCACATGTGTTTTGGGTTTCATGAGAATATTAAGCAAGAGGTGGCAAAAAAAAAATTATATATTCATTTGGTCAAACGAGATTAAATGAAATATGGATTTAATTACAATAACAATGTATTCAATGGAATCCCATAAATTAGATTTGGGGAGGTTATAATGTAAGTAGACCTTACCAATAGAGAGGTTGTTTCTGAAAGCCCTCATTTCAAAGATATCAAGCCCCAAAAGCAGAAGATATTAAAAAATATAAGACAGACAATAAAAGTGGAAAACAAATGATAATATATAAATACAATAAAAATGATAAATATAAGATGGATAATAATAACACAAAATATAAAGACACGATAAATCCTACTAACCTACTATAACACAAGGTCATACATTAACCTACTTCTGTTAGCCTATTAACTTTCTACCATAATACGCGACCTCTACTCTTTCCTATCTAAGGTCATGTCCTAGGTGAAATGAAGTTTCGCTATACCCTGTCGGATCACCTCTCCCCAATACTTTTTTGATCTACCCCTACCCCTCTGTGTAACCCCTAAATTCAACCTCTCGCGCCTCCTAACAGGACCGTCGACACTTCTTCTCTGCACATGCCTAAACCATCACAGTCTCGCTTCTTTCATCTTGTCTATCACAGGAGCCATCCCAACTTCTCCTGGATGGTCTTATTCCTAATTTTATCACTCCTCATATAACCCACATCCATCTCAACATCCTTATCTCCGCAACCTGCACCTTCTAGATATGTAAATTTTTGATTGGCCAGCTCTCTATCCTATATAGCAATGATGGT
Source organism: Solanum virginianum (assembly GCA_000787875.1). Taxonomy (NCBI): domain Eukaryota; kingdom Viridiplantae; phylum Streptophyta; class Magnoliopsida; order Solanales; family Solanaceae; genus Solanum; species Solanum virginianum. The sequence continues at coordinate 44,552 of DF360252.1, read as the reverse complement.
TTAACTACCATTCTATAAAATTTATCTTTAATTTTAGGTGGTATCTTCTTATCAATAATACTCCAGAGGCACGCCTCCATTTTATCTATGTTGCTCCAATACAATGTGGGACATCATCATCGATATCACCACTACCTTGGATGATGAACCCAAGATATATAAAGTTTTCTCTCTTTGGAATAGGTTGAGTAGCAAGCTTCATCTCAGTGTCTACTTCATCCCTTGCAGCATTGAATTTGCACTCCAAGTATTCTATTTTGGTCCTTTTCAATTTGAACCTTTTAGATTCTAAAATATATCTCTAAGCCTCCAATCTATCATTTACTTTATCTCAAGTCTCATCAATCAATACTTTGTCGTTGGCAAATATAGTATACACCATGGAACCTCTTCCTGAGTAGATCGTGTTTAGCTCATCCATTACTAAGGTAAAATGAAAAGGTTCAACACAAATCCTTGATGAAGTCTCATCTCAATAGGGAAACTTCAGTTTTGGCTCCGGTATACATGTCCTTTATCACCCTAATATACACTATTGGACCACTTTTCGCCTCCACGCACCTCCATAGGACATCCCTTAGAACTTCATCATACGTCTTCTCAAGATCAATAAACACTATATGAAGGCCCCTCTTTCTTTCTCTATATTTCTCCATTAATTTCTGAACAAGATGAGTTTCTTTAGTGGTCGACCGCTCCATCATGAATTTGAACTGATTCTCTGAAATAAGCACTCCTTTTCTCACCCTTATCTCCACCACTGCAAGGACCCTGACTTGGTATGACCTTAATAATGCTTGTAAATTGGTTCCGGGAGGTTTTTGACCAAGGTGACCCCTTATAGACACCTCCACGAGTCGTGTGGCTCACTAAGGGCCGTGTGGAGGGGCATTGAGGTAGCCCTTGGCCTTGTGTGTAGAGTTGGCCTTAACTTTGGAGTTCAAGACTAAGGTTCACACCACATGAACCCCACACGGTCTGTGTAGCACTTTATGGACCTTGTGGTGGTTTGCGTGAGTGGCCTTGACCTTGAAAACCACATTTTGGCGAAGGCTTGTACCACATGAACCTCTCACGGACCGTATAACCCCTTCACAGTCCGTATGGTCCTCCGTATGGTCATTTGTGTGAAAATTTTCTAAGTATGGAATCACCGTCTTAGAACTTCGTTAGTGAAGGTTTTTCTAAGTATGGCACCACGGAAGGGCACACATTCCATGTGCTTTGGTACAAACCGTGAGGCTTCTCTAAGGGACCCTTGGCAACATTTTTATATCCATTTCATTAATGGTATTTTCATAATTATGGCTACTCCTAAGGATCTTTTGTGACTTTCTATGCTATCCTAATACATTCAAATAACCTATACTCTTCTTCTCTCATACAAATTCATTCAACACTTAGAATTTTGTTCAAGCTCTCTCTTAAGAACTCCCATAAAGTGAACCTTGGAGGATTGTCTTGAAGATTAAGGAAATACTCTTTTCTTCATCAAATTTCTTCCTATTTCTTCTTGGGTAACTAAGAACTCTAGTCAAGGCTTAGCTTGGGAATTACGGAAAGGCTCTCTTCTTCATGAAATTATTCTTTTTTCTTCTTGTGTAACTAAGGTATGTGAGATTGATTCACAGTCCCTTTCAACCATGAAGACCCCAAACTCTTTTACTTGAATTTTCATGAAATTTAGCTTACTTTAAATGTGGGTTTTTAAGATTATTGTTTATTTGATTTAATTGAGATATGAGCTTTGTTTTATTATTGATTTTAAAGTGATTTAAACCCTAATATAATGAATTGCATTGAGATTATGAAGATTTGAATGTGCATGTCCCCTTTAAGGCTTGATTTAAGCATGATAATCTAAATTGTGATTTAAATGTGAATTTACTTATCGTTTTACTTGAATTTCATATTGTATTATTGATTTAAGTTTGAATCTCTATTGCTCATGTTATTATCATCTCATTCGTGACATATCCATGTCTGAACTATGATTTTCATGAAGTTTATGATGTGGGCTATGTCCCAATTATGATTATGCTTATGTTTTTAAAGAAAGTATGAGTATGATAAGAAGTGATCACATAATGTCTATGATATGACTCTTTGAACAATGATGAGTGTTCTACACCAAATGTATAAGTATGATAAGACTACCGAATGATGTTGGAGGCAGGGAGGGCTATTCATAAGGGTCCTTACTCCTTTTTCATGATGTGCTTAATAGAGCTATTCCTATGCATGAAAGTATAACATGAAGTATGATTTTACTTTTTAGCCCAAGTATGCATGATTATGAAGTATGTTTGGCTTTTGAGCCTAAGAATGCATGATTATTTTCACGACTCAAGTCTAGTGCCTAGATGTGACACGACGAATGGGAAGCCCGAAGACAACCCAAACAAGCCTCTTAGCATATTGTGTACACATCCTTGGTTGCGGAGGTAAATTAAACAAACACAAGAGTTAAATAAATGAAAAGGGAAAGGGACTAAGGGAAACCATTTATAATAATAATAGTGTAAGAAGAGTCAAGTTTCAATAACATAATCAAACCGTGACATAATATCTAACGACACCTCTAACATAGGATGGAGCGGGGGCTATGACACTTTTCGGGCTCACCTTCATTTAGTAAGTATCTAACATAAGAATAAGAATCTATAAATCATGAATGAGAATAGTTATCGCCCTCGGCATTGAGGACTTATCAACTAGCTTCTTCATAAGAACCAACTAGCCAGGTGGAGGATGGTTGGTAGGAGCTCTGGTCCCTATATGGTAATATCATGTAGGCATAAAGTATGTGTTAGTATGTTTGCATGTACTAAGTATGCAGGATGTAATGCAATAAGAACCATAAGCCATAATAATGAGATGCTTAATGTTATTCAATGAACATAAGCTCAAGATGCCATATGTAATCAATGCGTAGGATGAAACATGCTTAAGAATAATCGTACTTGCATATCTTGTTTAACACCATAAAGTAACATGCATGGATCATCCAACTACCTTTTACTAGAGGTGAGGAATATAACATAGGTCATAACCCCTTCTAGTAGGTAATGGGTAGTACATGAGGGTAGAGGAGTAGCATAGGTCATAACCCCAACATGTAAGAATGAGATAATAAATCGTACATGAGGGTGTAAAGATAGCATAGGTTATAACCCCTACATGTAAGCATGAGGCACTACATAAAACATGTAAGCATGAGATAATGAAGAGTAAATGAGGGTAGAAAGATAGCATAGGTCATAACCCCTATATGTAAGCATGATGTAATACATAAAATTGAATCGCATATGAGGGTGAGGTGTACTATGTAGTTCATAAGCCCTTCATATGAACATAAGATATTGCATAACATCAAATCGTACATGAGGGTAAAGTATACAACTAGTTCATAACCCCTTTATGTAGAAATTGACCTTGTACTAGAGGGTAAGGCATATGACATAGTTCATAACCTCTCCTAGTAGGCTTCACAATTTACAAGAGCATAAACCTTAGCATAAGAACTCAATAACTCATCAACAATCGAGACTTGTATAACAATCATGCAATAGGTCATATGAAAACTTGAGAATTCTTGTCAAGACATTTTATCAAACACGTGGTGGGCACAAGATATTTATTCAAAATCATGCAATTCAAGAGTAAATAAGAGGAAAAAAATCAATTCAAAATCAACCCACCAATATTGTAGTAAAACCCCAATTTGGGTATCATGAAATCCATATCAAAAGTTTGTCCATGTTCAAATCATACAAAATACAAGAGTATAGATCATGAAATAGTGAAATTAATGCATCTTAAAGTCATGTACCTTATGTGATTTCAAGTATTATGTTTCAGCCCTTATGTCATTTATATATATTCATGTTTAAGTTGACAAGTCACTCATGCTGAGATTTTGAAAAGGGTGGTCATGGTAAAACCCCATCATGGATAACTTATAAATCATATCAAAACTTCACAATAGTTTATAGATTTCATAGCTTGAATTATGTATAGTCTTAGTAGTCAAAGATTTATTCATAGTATAAGCTCAAAATAGATATTCATACATAATCAATAATATTTGACAAAACCCAAACATATTTCATGCTCATATTTCATAATAATACCCATAAGAAATACAACTTGAAATTATGCAATTTTCATAAAATAGGAAGGTTCGACTCCATTGGTGAAAGGAACACATGGATAAAACCCACATACCTTAAACTTGGGTTTTCTTAATGCAGATGAGAAGGAGACTTGAAGTTTGAATAGAGTTATTGAGATCCGGAATTAAGCTTGGAACACTTGAATTTGGATGAGAATCTTGATAAAATGGTTAAGAGGTTTTAGAGAGGGTTTTTTTAGTGATGTGGAGTTGAAAAATAGCTAAGTATAGGTGATTTCATACATAAGTGGGCATGAGGCTATGATCCCAATGCCCTTGGCCGAAGGAGAGAAAATAAGAAAGTGACAACACTGCTCCACGACAGGTCCATGTCGCGGAGCCATTGTGGATCCTCTCTGTTTTTCAAAAATTTTGTGAAAATCATTTTTCACTATGGGCCTTCTAAAATTCGGATTATACCCATTTTCCACTCTAATTTGCCCCCTGATCAAGAATATGAAGTCAGCGTTTTGATATCACGCACGAATTTTAAGATATATAGAAATTACGATTATGGACATTTCCGAAGTACATTTTTAGGGCGTTTCAATGATAAAGATTGAGAATAAAAAGGAAATGAAAAATAGATATTATAAAATAAAATATAATTTTTTTAAAAAAATTAGAATAATAAAATAAAAAGAATTTAAAATAATCATACTAATTAAATATAAAAATAAAATAAAAGAAAAAAATTAAAAGTAACTAGCATGTACTTACACCATGTAATTACCTGCAATTCACAACCTCCCCCTGTGAATTGGAAAATATAATTATATTCAGTCAATTACACTCGATTAACTGTTGACCATGTAATTACCTGTCCAATCAAATAGGTCAGGCAGCGTAATTACACCAAATTCCACCAAATCCAACTATGAGGGTGTTCTTCCAAACAAACTCTAAATGAAGAGTAAGGAAATTGAAAAGTGGAAAATAAAATGACCAAGAGAGGGCTCAAACTGTAATACCCCGCAAGTTGGGTGATTGGAATAGATCCTTCAAACTCAAATATATTTCATTTGAAAACCTTCAATCCAAGATTATTTATTTGTTTTAGGGTCATCATAAGTTTCTTACATCAAGCCAAGCTCAAATTTATTCCATGGGCTATGTTTTTAATATGTTTCATTAGAAGGGTCAACTTTAAATGGTCATATCTCTTACCATAAAATGAACTGGGTATGCCACGACCTATCAAATTAAATCTCTTTGAATTAACTTTCCAACACACTTGGATTCACCTCATTCAGAGTTCGGATGAAGAAGCTATGCCCATTTTTGTAAGACTCTCCTGTGCAGTGATGCCACACGGGCACCCCTACGGGCCGTGTGGCTTCTCATGATCCGTGGCATGATGCTTAGACCTAAAATGACCATTTTTTGCCTAAGTAGTGGGGTACAACTCTTCACACAAATTGTGTGAAGATACACGGGCCGTATGACCAACCATATAGCTTCCGAAATCATCATATCATAACTTTCATGAAATTTTCTAAGTGTAAGTAGAAGATCACTGTTCACGACCCATGTCACTGTTCATGATGTGCCACTCTTCACGGGCACTCCACATGGACCATGGAATGCCTCACGGGCCGTATACCCTCCTGTGGAGTCGTTACGGATAATTTTTTTGTCCGCTTTATTTTTGGTATTTTCATAAATTTGATTGATCCTAAGGGTCATTTAAGTCTTTAATACCCATCCTAAGCCTCCAAATCACATCTTATATCCCATTCTCTCCCATTTTTCATTCAACTCACAAAATTCATTCCAAGAACTCTCTCTACAATTCTTGAGATTTAAGACTTAACTTGGAGATTCAAGGAAGAATTTCTTCTCCAATCAATTTCTTCTGGCTTCTTCTGAGTTATTTAAGGTATGTCAGTTTGATATTTGGCTCCTTCCAACCAAAGAGTCCCAAAAGCTTTTTAGCAATTTTCATGAATTTTAGCTATTTTAAAAATTGAGTTTTTGATTGTATTGTTCATTTAATTCAATACGTAAGGATTATATTTATTTGATGATTTTAAGTTGATTTAAACTATAATATGATGAATTATATTAGATCTATGGAATTATGAGTAAATATGCCCCCTTACCGTTGATTTAAATATGGATAAATTAAATTATGATTTAAATGTTGATTTTCTTATGGATCAACTTAGGTTTCATGTTATATTGTTGACACAAGATTGAATCTCATATTATATTGATGATTTAAGATTGGATCTACATTACCCATGTTATCCTCACATTATTTATGGAAATTATTCAAATATATGAGATTTTACGGAAATTACTCTTGAACATGGGATTTTATGAAAATTATTCTTGAACATGGAATTTTACGGGAATTAGTCTTGAACATGGGATATTATGAAAATTATTCTTGAGATATGAAATTTTACGAAAATTATGAAGTGGGTTAAGCTCAACTATGTATTATGATATGATTTTGAGCATGTGAACATATACTACCATGTTTGACTAGATTTATATGGCAAGAATTCTTATGTGGATGAAATACTATCATATGAATTGTAAGACAAGTATTTTATGTTACATAATGAACTCTCAAGCATGTGTTGAATTCATGAAAGGTCCCTATAATCTACGAGTGAATTATTGAGCTCTTATGCTATATTTTATGCTCATGTAAATTGTGAAGCCTACTAGAAGGGGTTATGAAATAAGCTATTTTTCTCACCTCTAGTACAAGGCAAAGGTCTACATGAAGGGGTTATGAAATAAGCTATACTCCTCACCCTCATGTATGATCTAATACTACATGTCATCTTATGTTTGCATGAAGGGGTTATGAACTAAGTTGTATGTCTCACCCTCATGTACGAATTAATACTATTTACTACCTTATATTTATGTGAAGGGGTTATGAACTAAGCTATATACCTCACCCTCACGCACGATTTAATACTATGTTTCATCCTATGCATACATGAAGGGGTTATAAACTAAGTTATATGCCTCACCATCATGTACGATTCACTACTAAGCACAATCTAATGCCCACATGAAGGGTTTATGACCTATGCTATATCCTCATCCTCATGTACTAACTAATACCTACTAGAAGAGGTTATGACTTAAGCTATAGTCCTCACTCTCTAGTATAATGTATTTGAATGAGCTACTCAAGCCACTTTATTGTGTTAAACAAGTTATGTAAGTATGATTACTTTCACATATATTATAACTTAAGAATTGATTGTACATGTCATATTGAGATCACTAATGATTATGATTATGCATCTTAATTATTATGCTTATAATTCTTATTGCATTACACCCCGCATACTTAGTATATTCCAAGTACTAACATATACTCTATGCTTACATGATGTCACCATGTAGGGACCGGAGCTTTCATTCATCCTCCTCAACGTGGCTAGTCCAATTCATTTGAAGAAAGCTTTTGGTGAGTCCTTAACTCTGAGGAAAATATCTACTTTTTATTCATACTTGTTAAGACTTGTTTATTATGTTCGAATACTTATCATTTGAGGGTGAGCCCGAAAAGTGTCTTGGCCTCCGTTCCATTCTAAGTAGGGTTGTTGTTGAATATTGAGATGTTTTATATTATTGAGCTTGACTCCTTTATGGATATACTATTATGGAAGACTCCTTTTGTCCCATTTCCCTTATGTATATTATCTGTTGTTGATGTCTATTTTATTTCCATAATCAATGATGTGTATGTGATATGCTAAGAGGCTTCTTTGGGGTTTCTTCGGTTCCTCATTCGCTGTGTCATGTCTAGGCCCTAGGCTTGAGTTATGAAAAGCTTCGTATCAGAGCACTAATTGTTAATGGTCCTCAAAAATCCAACACACCGCGTCAAGTAGAGTCTTGTTCATGTTTGTGAAGCCTGCCACAACTATGAATAGGAGACTATGAGGCATTTTAGTAAATGTTTCTACTCATTATGATCAATGTCGTGCCATTAGAAGTACCTAAGGTTACTTCTCTTACTAACTCTAGTGGGTCAAGAAGGTTGTTTTATGTGTGGTGAGTTAGGGAACAAGATAAGGTATTGCCTATTAGCCGCTATGAAGGAAAGAAAGAGAGCTTGTAATTCGATGTTTGGTATTGTATGTTTCTTTGAATATTGTGATGGTAGGTACTAAGTCATTTCGTAAGTGGTGATGCTTCGTTTGGTGTATTGGTATGTGGTTGTGTTAGCATATTCGTAATAATGGTGGTTCATGTTCATTCTCATACATCATTTATCTAGTCTTTTCATGTTACTTATTATACATGCATGCTCATGAAGAGAGTACTACAATGTTAGTGGGGTTATTTTCATAATTTTAAGGTTGAATACTTTATGGGTAAACTTTAATGTGTATTATAAATATAATTTGAATTTGGATCCTTCAAGTGTTGATTGATTAAGCATGAATATCTATAGGGGTCTTATTCCATGAGTTGATTTATATATATTGAAGTTATGCATGATGTGAACTATGTAAACTATGAAAGATTAAGCACTTTTAAAGATGTATCTCATGGCACCCAAATTAGGATTTCTAATACAATATTGGTAGGTTGAATGAAATGATTTCCAACTGTGTTGACTTTACTCTTCACTTGTTTTATACTCTTAAATTGTATTATTTTAAGTTTATATGCATATTAACTACCTTGCTTTAGCTAAAATAGTTGACAAACTTCTATGTTGTTTGAAAGTCCTATTGTAAGACATTTAAATTATGAATATTAAGAATGTTGAAGGGATATTATGCATGCTACGAGCTCTTGAGAACATTGTGAATATTTTGAATGATATGAAGCCCTTTATTTGATTTTATGAAGCATTGGTTTTGATGGTCTACTCTTTGATAATATTGAGCTAGTATGAGATTATGCATGTTATGACTATAGCTATAAAGTTGAAGATTTGTGTGAGATGAATTTCACATTTCTATGTCCATGTTTTGAAAGATGGTATGTATGACTAAGGTGGGTTGTTCTAGAGATGATGTAAATTGATGAATTGCATTACTTATATGCATAGTCCTCCTGAGTTACATGATTTAAAATCATACGCATGATCCCACCTAATTGTCAAATTGAGTTTGGTAATTTTGAATGATTCTTAGTGATGAAGTTTCTTATGAATAATGAAAAGTTTTTGCTACATGTATGCTAGTTCATGAATGTTATGGAGGGTGAGGTATATCAAGTATTGTGTGAAATTTGTTGAAATATTATGGAAGCTACGTGTTATTGTAAAGTCCTCAATGATGTCACATGTATATTAAAGGTTTTTAATTATGATGTGTATGCTTTGTTAGATCCGGTGCCACTTTTTCCTTCATTACTCCTTTTATTATTACTAAACTTCATGTGTGCTCCAAATTGTGGTGTGAAACCTATGAGGTTTCTACCCCCGTTGGTGAGTCCATTATTGCTAGAAGAGTCTATAAGGGTTGTCATGTGTCTATATTGCATAATGTATTGCCTTATGATTTTGTTGAGCTTGACATGGTAGATTTTGACATTATTCTTGGGATGCATTGGTTACATGAATATCGTGCTTCCATTGATTGTAGAACCCATAAAGTTAGGTTCCAAATTTCTAATGATCCCATCTTTGAGTGGAAAAGTTATGATTTGATGGTCAAGGGTAGGTTCATCTCTTGTCTTACGACTCGAAAGTTGATTTCTAAGGGTTGCATTTACAATCACGTAAGAGTTAGGGATGTTGAGTCTAAAGCTCCTTTTATTGAAGAAGTTTTGACTAAGATCTTAGATGGACAAGTGAGGAGGCTTCACAACAAGAATCAACATGTAGAAGGTGCTAGGTAGGCAATAAAATCAAGTACGATGCAACAATACCTATATACTTTCAAATCTTCTTAAGCCTATGGTATTAGGTTCTTTCTACTCCGAGTGACCAAAATTCTTTCACTCTTGAGTTTCATGACATGACATGCATAGATTTGCATGAAAGATTTTAGGATGATTTGAACACATTTAATGACTTTCAATTGATGAAATATGTATTGTATCTTGTGTTTGAATGTTTCATGATCAAGTTAAGTCCTTTAAACTAGTTCATTTCTCATTTGAGGATGAATGATCCTGGGGGGGGGAATGTAATATCCCACAAGTTGGGTGATTGGAATAGATCCTTCAAACTCAAATATATTTCATTTTTCAAACCTTCAATCCAAGCTTATTTATGTTATTTAGGGTCATCATCACTTTCTTACATCAAGCCAAGCTCACATTTATTCCATGGGCTATGTTTTTCATATGTTTTGTTAGAAGGGTCAACTTTAAATGGTCATATCTCTTAGCACAAAATAAACCAGGTGTCCCATGACCTATCAAATTAAAGCTCTTTGAATTACTTTTGAACTCTCTTGGGTTCACCTTATCCAGAGTTCGAATGAAGAAGTTATGCTTGTTTTTGTAAGACTCTCCTGTGTAGTGATGCCACACGGGCACCCTTACAGGCTGTGTGGCTTCTCACGATCCGTGGCATGATGCTTAGGCCTAAAATGACCATTTTTGGCCTAAGTATTAGGGTATGACTCTTCACACAAACAGGGTGAAGGCACATGGGCCGTATGGCCAACCGTATGGCTTCCGAAATCACCATCTCATAACTTTCATGAAACTTTCTAAGCGTAAGTAGATGATCACTGCTCACAACCCATTTCACTATTGATGATCACTGCTTATGACTTGTGCCACTGTTCATGACATGTCACTCTTCACAGGCACTACACAAGGACAGTGGAATGCCTCACGGGCCGTATACCCTCCTGTGGAGTGGTTACAGACAATTTTTCCATTCGCTTTATTTTTGGTATTTTCATAAATTTGATTGATCCTAAGGGTCATTTAAGTCTTTAAAACCCATCCCAAGCCCCCAAATCACATCTTATATCCCATTCTCTCCCATTTTTCGTTCAACTCACAAAATTCATTCCAAGAACTCTCTCAACAATTCTTGAGATTTAAGACTTAACTTGGAGATTCAGGGAAGAATTTCTTCTCCAATCAATTTCTTCTTGCTTCTTCTAAGTTATTTAAGATATGTAGGTTTGATCTTTGGCTCCTTCCAACCAAAGAGTCCCAAAAGTGTTTTAGCAATTTTCATGAATTTTAACTGCTTTAAAAATTGAGTTTTCGATTGTATTGTTCATTTAATTGAATTAAACTAAGGATTATACTTATTTGATGATTTTAAGTTGATTTAAACAATAATATGATGAATTATTAAATCTATGGAATTATGAGTAAATATGTCCCCTTAAAGTTGATCTATACATGGGTAAATTAAATTATGATTTAAATGTTGATTTTCTTATGGATCTATTTAGGTTTCATGTTATATTGTTGACACAAGATTAAATCTCATATTATATTGATGATTTATGATTGAATCTACATTACCCATGTTATCCTCACATTATTTATGAAAATTATTCAAATAGATGAGATTTTACGAAAATTACTCTTGAACATGGGATTTTATGGAAATTATTCTTGAACGTGGAATTTTACAGGAATTAGTCTTGAACATGGGATTTTATGAAAATTATTCTTGAGATATCACATTTTACGGAAATTATGAAGTGGGTTAAGCTCAATTATGTATTATGATATGATTTTGAGCATGCGAACATATACTACCATGTTTGACTAGATTTATATGGCAAGAATTCTTGTATGGATGAAATACTATCATATGAATTGTAAGACAAGTATTTTATGTTACATAATGAACTCCAAGCATGTGTTGAATTCATGAAATGTTTCTATAATCTACAAGTGAATTATTGAGCTCTTATGCTATGTTTTACGCTCATGTAAATTGTGAAGCCTACTAGAAGGGGTTATGAACTATGCTATTTTTCTCACCCTCTAGTACAAGGCAAAGTTCTACATGAAGGGGTTATGAACTAAGCTATACTCCTCACCCTCATGTATGATCTAATACTACATGTCATCTTATGTTTACATGAAGGGGTTATGAACTAAGTTGTATGCCTCACCCTCATGTACGCATCAATACTATTTACTACCTTATATCTATGTGAAGGGGTTACAAACTAAGCTATATGCCTCACCCTCACGCACAATTTAATACTATGTTTCATCCTAAGCTTACATAAAGGGGTTATAAACTAATTTATATGCCTCACCCTCATGTACGATTCACTACTAAGCACAATCTAATGCCTACATGAAGGGGTTATGACCTATGCTATATGTTCACCCTCATGTACTAACCAATACCTACTAGAAGAGGTTATGACCTAAGCTATATTCTTCACTCTCTAGTATAAGGTATTTGGATGAGCTACTCAAGCCACGTTATTGTGTTGAATAAGTTATGTAAGTATGATTACTTTTACGTATATTATAACTTAAAAATTCATTATACATGGCATATTGAGATCATGTCTAATGATTATGATTATGCATCTTGATTATTACGCTTATAATTCTTGTTGCATTGCACCCTACATACTTAGTATATTCCAAGTACTAATACATACTCTATGCCTACATGATGTCACCATACGGGGACCAGAGCTTCTATTCATCCTCCTCAACGTGGCTAGTCCAGTTCATTTGAAGAAAGCTTTTGGTGAGTCCTCAACTCCGAGGACAATATCTACTTTTCATTCATGCTTATTAAGAATTGTTTATTATGTTTGAATATTTATCATTTGAGGGTAAGCCTGAAAAGTGTCTTGGCCCCCGCTCCATTCTAAGTAGAGGTGTTGTTGGATATTTAGATGTTTTATATTTTTGAGCTTGACTCCTTTATGGATATACTATTATGGAAGACTCCCTTAGTCCTATTTTCCTTATATATATATTATCTGTTGTTGATGTCTATTTTACTTCCGCAACCAATGATGTGTATGTGATATGCTAAGAGGCATGTTTGGTTTCCTTCGATTCCTCATTCGCTGTCTCACGTCTAGGCCCTAGGCTTAGGTCGTGACATAAACCCAGGTCCTTTAGGTAAAAACCTGCACACCCTTAACCATTGGACTGCCTTTCCTTACCATGTCAAGGTTATTCAGAAATTGGTATATTACTAATAATATCAATACTCAATATATATACTCGCAAAAATTTTCCAACGAAGATTGGTCATATGACCACCCTTCATAGCTGTAGCTTCGCCCCTAGTAACACCATAAAGAAAATTTATGCAAACAAGAACAATTGTATTTGTTCACTGGTTTCTAAACTTAAATGCTCCAAATACCATGTTAAATAAGCTATTTTAGTGTTCCTTTTTAATTCTATTAACAGATCAAATATGTATCACTACTGTGTTAGAGGAGGTAAACAATGAGTTGTTTTCCTTCCCATTTTAATTTAATATTTTAGTTAAATTTATTCTACCAAAATTAAAGAAATAAGGAAAAAGAGTATGTTATAGCATACGGTAATTAGATAACTAATTTTTTCTACAAAGATCCTATTGTGATTTTTAGAAATGTTTGCAATTGGAATGGCAAAAAAAGTTACCTAAAAGTTTTGATTCGCTCATTCCGTCCTATTTTGTCGCTTTAGAATAAGGAGAGTAGGTGATAAAAAGATTTTCAATTAAAAAAAATGACAATGACTTAGTCAAATGGGATTAAATGAAATGTGGACTTGATTAGAATGGTTCAAAACTTTGTGGTATATATTAATATTTTTTAAAAGTTTTGAAAATTTTTTCCTGTTTTAAATTTCAAAATTTGAAATTTGTCTCTTATTACCTTTTGGCGGAATGACCTTAGAGGCCCTTATATTTGGAATCGTTTTTCACATATACCCTTCTACTTAGGACTTTTTTATGAGAACCCTCGTACCCACTGAAATGAAGCATTTGAAGCACTTTTTTTTGACTTTGGAATGGTACATGACTTATAAATAATGAGCACACGTAATTTTTTACGTCATTTAAAATTCCACTTAGGAAATGACATGTTAAAACATATTTCCACATAGCAACAAACATTTCTTTTCTCTTTCAAAAGTTTCTTCCCCTTTTTCAATTAGATGCTCATACTCCTCTCTACCGTCGATTTTTTATATTAATCTTGTGTCTGTTTTTTTGAAAAGTTTTGAGTTCATAATTTCAGTCTATAGTTATAAGTTTGTCAACTTATATTCTTTGTTTCGCAGTTGTTCTTGGTGTTCTTTGTTAGGGTTTAGATATTTAGCAGGTGGTTGTGGTTTTTGAAGGAATTTGCTTTGTTACAAATCTAATATCAGTGTAATAGCAATTTGTAGAGTTGTTATGTCACGACCCGGACCGATGACTTAGACGTGACATAGCGAGAACCCGAAGGAACCCCAAACAAGCCTCTTGGCATATCATACACACATCCTTGGTCACAAAAGTAAGATAAACAATAGTGAATAATATAAATAAGGGAATTCAGGACTAAGGGAAAGAGTCAAATTGTCATAAATAATTGAAGAGTCAAAGCTCAAAGTATAAGTACTTCAATTATTCCAGCAACACCTCTAAACATAGACTTGAGCGGGGGTCAAGAAACTTTCCGGACTCAACCTCATAGTATCAAATATCCAACATAAAGAGATAAACAAAGAACAAGAGTAGCATAACTTGTGTCCCCGAACACTAGGACTCACCAAAGCTTATCTTTCGGAAGACAATCTAGCCACGTGGATGATGATCAATAGGTGCTCCGGTTCCTACATGGTAACATCATGTAGGCATAGAATATGCATTAGTATGTTTGAATGTACTAAGTATGTGGGTTTAATGCAAACAAGGGATATGCAACATAATCGAAATGCATAATTATAAGCAAAGAATAAGTATAAGATCAATATGGCTTGCATGAATAATACTTAAGGTAAAACATGATTATAAACCATAATCAAGGAACATAAACTCAATATGGAATACATACTCAAACCTTTCACCAACATGCATGAGATGGTCCAAATAGCCACCCACTCGCCTTACGGTATAACTTTTTCGGGGAGTGTTACCAATACCACTATCTTATGACATAGTCTTTTTGATAGGTAATATAAGACATCCCCGCGGTATAACCTTTTCGGAGAGTGTTATCAATACCCCTACCTTACGACATAGTCTTTTTGATAGTTAGTATAAGATGTCCCCTACTTTATGATATAATCTTTTGATTAGGAGCCATGATTCATTCTACCTTACGACATGACCTTTTTGATAGAATATCCACACCTTACGATATAATCTTTTCGGTAGGAATCATAATTTGTACCGTACGGCATGGCCTTTTTGGTAGGTGTAGTAAGATATCCTTGTCTTACGATATAATCTTTTCAGTAGGAACCATTAGTCATTCTATATTACAGCATGGCCTTTTCGGTAGAATGTCCATACCTTATGATATAATCTTTTCGATATGAGTCATAGAAATGACTCATTAAACCATTATATTTCAAGCATCAAGAAAGGACTTCTCAATTTTCTCAAGAACACAACAAACATGAAAACCCAATAATTTACTTGCAACACCATAGGCACTTTTCATGAATTTAACACATACCTACATTCCTTTCATCATCCTAAAGCCACTTGACTTATAAGCCATGCAATAAACCCTCAATAACTCAAGAATCCTTAACAAGATATTTTATCAAACACTTGGCAAGTGTGTAATGATAGTTCAAAATCACGCAATTCAAAAGTGAAATTAATCTTGGAGTTTCTTGAAGAAAACTTGAGAAAGACTTGGGGCTTGACTTTGTTTCCTTGAATTTCAACAAAACTTCTTTAAAATCTTGAGAATGGATGGAGAATTTGATGAAGAGAGAGGAATTTAAGAGATTTTTGGTGAGTTTTTAGGGCTCAAAACAGCTGAACAATGAGGGATTTTCATATATATGGGTACTGGGTTATTACCCAATTTCTCTAGAGTAAAAAATAATTTTTCTCAAAAATTTTTGAACTAGTCCGCGCTAGGTCCACGTTGCGGACAACTACTATTTTTGCGAAGTTTCACCAAAAATTATTTTTCTTGGCACGAAGAAAGTATACGTTAGTTTTGTAGGTACTCGTCTTTCCACACAATTTTGCTCACTGAACAAGAAGATGAAGTTGGATTTACAAATTTCTACACGAATTTTGAGATATTAAAAAAAATGCATCGTAAGGTCTTTTCGAGCTACAAGGAGGGGTGTTTAAATATCCCCAATTTTGAGATATAAGGGAATTATGATTATGGGGCATTCTTATGCAAATGTAGGGCATTTCAATATCTCCCCCTTGATAATATTCGTCCCGAATGTCAAAGAAATGTATATAAGAGAAGTAGTCAAGATGATTTCAGCCCACACAAGAATGCAACAATGCACTTAAACATCATTACAACATCTCAACTTAAGTGGCAAAATCACCATGAAATTGTCAATATAAACATGAATATATGCAAATGACATAAGGGCTGAAACTTAGGACTTGAAATCATAGAAAGGGCTTAGTTGTTATTTTAGGCTTGAATAGAGTGAAAGAGGTACGAATATTGCTCCTTTATGACTACTTTGACTTCCCTAGGGACTCCTTCGTCTTGTCGATTCCCCCAAAGAACCTTGACGGAGGTTACATCCTTGGCTCTCAACCTTCTCACTTGTTTATCCAAGATTTCTACCAGAACCTCCTATAAGTCAAATTATCCTTCATCACATCCACACCTTTCAAAGTCACCATAGCACTTGGGTCGCCACACATTACCTTAACATAGACACATGAAAAACCGGATGAACCATATTCATATCCATAGGCAACTCCAATCCTTATGCAACCTTACCAATTTCTCCTCCAAACACTATAAGGACCTACAAACCTTAACCAATTGTACAACTTAAATGCATATAGCCCACTTTAGCACCAAAAGCCATTATCTCCCCCTTGGGAGAAAATCTCCACTCTACCATCCCTCACCAAGACCTCCAACTCTATTAAGGCAGAATCAAGGCCTTGCTAAAACTAGACCTCTTCAACTAAAGAAGATTTGGAACCATCAAAACCACTACACTACCATTCTCAACTTCACCCAACTTCATCCCAACCTAGTCAACCGATACACTTCTCCAACCACCCTTTTGTTACCCAAAGGTCCTCATTTTCCATAATTAGCAAACAACCTTGCATTCCTCAAAATTCGTAATATTACCCTCAAATGATTCATAAGCTTTTCCTCACTTCTGGAAGTGAATCAACATACTATCACGAAAGACCACCACAAACATAAGGTAGGGTTTAAAGACCATTTTCATGAAACCTATAGACATAGCGAGTGCATCAGCTAAACCCAAAGACACTACCCCAAATTCAAAATATCGAGAAGGACATCAAGAACTCATTGACCACAAGAATCGACTTCATAGAAGGAATCTTAGGCTCAACATCTCTACTTTTACAAGACGATAAATGCAACCCTTAGGGGTCAATTGGACTTACCTCTACACGACCACTTTACAATCCCCTACTCAAGGACGAGTTCATTAGGGAATTGGAATCTAACTCTACGGGTCCTACAGTCAATGGAGACACAATATGCATATAACCAATCCATCCCAAGAATCTCATCAAAATCCACCACATCTAATTCAATAAAATCAAAAGGCAAGACCTAAATGCAACATGACCACGAAACAATTTTTATAGACCTTTCTAGCAATAACAGACTCACCAATGGGGTAGACACTAAAAGGTTCACATAAAAATTTAGGACACATATGAAGCCCACTAGCAACAAAAGGAATAATGGAAGAAATAGTGACACCCAGACCTATCAATGCATACATCTCAAAGTCAAAGGAAACTTCAACATACCGTAGCAACATCGGGTGCCTAATCTACCCCTTGCCTCCTTTGAAGAGCATAGAACCGATTATGTCATGGAGCACCCCCTTGTTGGCCTTGTTGAACTCTTTGATCAACATGTCCACCTTGCCCTTGAGGCTAACCATCTTCAACCTTGTTTTGAGCATATGGGAAATCTGGAATATTGTGGCCCATCCCACCACATCCAAACCATACACCTGATCTTTTCGATAGGAATCATGATTTATACCTTATGACATGGGAAATCTGGAATATTGTGGCCCATCTCACCACATCCAAAACATACACCTCTATTCCTCCAACATGTAGCATAATGTTTCCTTCCACATTTTGGGCACCTATGAGTCACCCCATCATCTCCTTGGGGCCTTGGGTTGGGCACCCTATCCTTAGAAACCCTCTTATTTGGAGCACTAGAAGATCCTTGGCCTTAAAACTTGATACATTGTTGGAACTGGTCACCCTTAAATTGAGCCCTCTTGGACTCTCCACTTCTGTTCTTCCTAAGTTTCTCTCCCTCAAGTTGTTTGGCATAGGTCATGAGGCAGGACAAATCCATATCACCTATCAACATAGCGACATGACACTCCTCATTAACCAAGTAGGACACTCCCATCACAAATTTGTTCATCCTAGACCTTGACTCGGCTACTTGAGGAGAATACTTAGAGTGCTCGTTGAACTTGAGGGCATACTCCCTCACACTCATGAAACCTTGCTTAAGATTCATGAACTCTATTTTATCTTCCCTTAGCATAATAGAAAAGAGTCGATTGAGGAATGTGGCTTTGAACTCCTCCCAAGGAACGACATTATCATTTACCCTCTCTCTCTTCCAATGACAAACCAAATTTGAGCCACTCCTTTTAGTTGGTAGGCTGCTAGTTCCGTCTTCTCCTCCAACCCGACCCCCATAATAGCCAACACTTTGTACACCTCATCAATAAATCCTTGAGGGTCCTCATCCACCTTAGACCCATGGATCTCCAGTGGATTCATCCTAGTAAAATCTCTCACCCTTGAAGCTAGTGTAGAAGCATGAGAAGTTTGGACCCTTTGGTGAATTTTGTTGGTCATAGCATGTGCCAACATAGTAATAGCATTCCGGAACTCAACTTCGGTAGCCCCTCCATCTTGAGGAGCTTGAGGAGCAAGGTAAGTTGGTTGTCCCATAAGTGCATAACCCCTCTTTAGTCTTCCTCTTTGTGGTAGCATGATCAACAACTAGAAGAGCAAAGGACATTCGTTAGGAAAAAACCTTACCTTACAACTACGGCAATTTAGACCATGATGAAGTAAAACATTTCCTAAAACGCCTCATAGCCTCCCATTCATAGTTGTAGAGCACCTTACAACTATGCATAAGACTCTAATCAATGCAATATATTGGATTTCGAGGACCATTAACAACTTAGTGCTCTGATACTATATTTTTCACGACCCGAACCTAGGGCCTAGATATGACATGGAAAATGGGGAACCCGAAGGAACCCCAAACAAGCCTCTAAGCATATCATACACACATCCTTGGTCACAGAAGCAAGATAAACAATAGTGAATAATATAAATAAGGGAATTCAGGACTAAGGAAAAGAGTCAAATTGTCATAAATCATAAAGAGTCAAAGCTCAAAGTACAAGTACTTCAATTATTCCAACAATACCTCTAAACTAGACTTGAGTAGGGGCCAAGACACTTTTCAGGGTTACCCTCATAGTATCAAATATCTAACATAAAGATATAAACAAAGAACAAGAGTAGCATAGCTTGTGTCCCCGAACTAGAGGACTCACCAAAGCTTATCTTTTGGAAGATAATCTAGCCACGTGAAGGATAATCAATAGGTGCTTCAATTCTTACATGGTGACATCATATAGTCATAGAGTATGCATTAGTACGTTTGAATGTACTATGTAGGATGTAATGCAAGTAAGGGATAGACAACTTAATCGAAATGCATAATTATAAGCAAAGAATAAGTGTAAGATCAATATGGCATGCATGAACAATACTTAAGGTAAAACATGATTGTAAACCATAATCAATGAATGTAAACTCAATACGAAATACATACTCAAACCTTTCTCTAACATGCATGAGATGGGCCAAATAGCCACCCACTCACCTTGCGGTATAACCTTTTTGGAGAGTGTTACCAATACCCCTACCTTACGATATAGTATTTTTGGTAGGTAGTATAAGATGTCCCCTACTTTATGATATAATATTTTGAGTAGGAGCCGTGATTCATTCTACCTTACAACATGGCCTTTTCAGTAGAATGTCCACACCTTATGATATGATCTTTTCGATAGGAATCATGATTTATACCTTATGACATGGCCTTTTTGGTAAGTGTAGTAAGATGTCCTTGCCTTATGATATATTTTTTTTTGGTAAGAACCGTTAGTCATTCTACATTACGGCATGACTTTTTCAATAGAATGTCCATACCTTATGATATAATCTTTTTGGTTGGAGTCATATAAATAACTCATCAAACCATTACATTTCAAGCATCAAGAAAGAACTTCTCAATTTTCTCAAGAACATAACAAACATGGAATCCCAACAATTTACTTGCAACACCATAGAAACTTTTCATTAATTCAACATATACCTACATTCCTTTCATCATCCTAAAGCCACTTGACTCATAAGCCATGCAATAAACCCTCAATGACTCAAGAATCCTTAACAAGACATTTTATCAAATACTTGGAGGATGTGTAATGCTAGTTCAAAATCATGCAATTTAAGAGTGAAATCATGTTAGAAAAATCAATATAAATCAACCCACCAATACTAGGTAATACCCCCTTGCAAGATACATCAAAATCCCTAATCAATTCACATAATAGATCATAGCTCCATAACTCAAAACATGCATAGTTGAATAATATTTCATAAAACCACAATATAGTTTATACTCAAAATTCATAATAAGATATATCCATAGATAAACTAACTTGAAAACATGCAATTTATATAAATAGGAAGGTTGGGCACCATGGGTGAAAGGACCCACTGGTTGAAAGCCATATACCTTAATCTTGGAGTTTCTTGAAGAAAACTTGAGAAGGAATTGGGGCTTGACTTAGTTTTTTTGAATTCAAACAAAACTTCTTGAAAGCCTTGAGAATGAATGGTGAATTTGATGAAGATTAAATAAGAATTTAAGAGGTTTTTGGTGAGTTTTTAGAGCTCAAAATGGCTGAACAATGAGGGATTTTCATATATATGGGTATTGAGTTATTACCCAATTGGCCTAGAGTAAAATAGAATTTTTTGGAAAATTTTGAACTAGTCCACGCCAGGTCCACATCGCGTACTGGTTGCGGACAATTTCTGTTTTTGCTAAGTTTCACAAAAAAATTATTTTTCTTAGCACGTAAAAAGTATACCTTATAGGTACTCGTTTTCCCTACACAATATTGCCCTCTGAATAAGAATATGAAGTCAAATTTGCAAAATTGTGCACGAACTTTGAGATATTAAAAAAAATGCATCATAGGGTCTTTTCGAGCTACAAGGAGGGGTGTTTAAATATCCCCAAATTTTAGATATAAGAAAATTACGATTATGGAGCATTCCTATGCAAATGTGGGGCATTTCATGTTATACATTCAATGGCATTTGCCATGAATATGCTATGATTGGAGGGTTTTTTTTTCATAAAATCATCTTAAGAATAAACTTTTTGTTTGTCAATTGCGTTGGATTTTGTTCTTGTCAGTGGTCCAATTGAATTATTATAGGGCTTTTGTTGTATTTTGTACACAATTACTTAAAACTTAGGGCTTGATGTTGTATTTCATAAATAATTACTAAACAATTAGGGCTTTTTGTTTAAACTTAAAATTAGGACTTTTTGGTGTATTCAGTCATGAATTAGTTAAAAATCAATTATGTGAAAGTATTCTTGTGACTTTGTAGGCATGGTAACAATATGACTTTTCAACAATTACAATACTTAAAATACATTATGTAGGTTGTTTTTTATCAGGACCTCAACTCAGGTATGCTAATGGAATTCGCGATCCTAAAAAATAGATATAGATGTAGATGAGCTTCATATCATATTGTTTCATAAATTAGCTATTGAATTTAGAGTTGAGAAAATTGAAACAATTGGGTGCAGAGTTTATAAAAGACATTATTACATGTTAAATAATGATAAAGATGTGTTAAGATTTATTAACAGTTTGAAAGGTGGGGACTTCATTGATGTTTATGTGGCATATTAAATTAGTACACCTTCAATTGATGAGGATGAAAATGAGGTGGAACAAGGCACATTGTTAACTCTCAAAATAGGTCAACTCTCCCAACCTGTTGTTAATGATAGGTCTAATATATCTTCTCCTCAATCATCTGATAAAAATGATAAGGCTGATATGTCTTCTCCTCAACTACTTGATCAAAATGATAAGGTTGATATGTCTTTTCTTCAAAATGATAGGGCTGATGTGTCTTCTCCTTAACCATTTGATCAAAATGATCCATTAGCTGATGTGTCTTCTCTTCAAGAACCTAAATAATAGGACTAATGTGTCTTTCCCTCAAACATCTGATGAAGCTACTGATGTGCATATAAATGAACAATAGCAGCCTAGGGCAGACAAAAAAAATCAAGAGAGTGCTAAGGACTAAATGAAGATGAAGTTAATGACTTTTCCTCCTACCACCTTCAAACTTCTGATGAAAATAATATACAATCTGATTCTAAATCACTATATGACGTTGATGAGAATATTGATGATTTAAGTAACTTGGATGAGGAGTTTGTTAAAGCTAGAAAGTCAAATATTCACGAGGGAAGATATGAAGGAAAAATAGATGGGGATGAACTATATTTTGATAGCTCAAATCCTGGCAGAGAAACTTGTGAAGATGAATGGGTACCTATTAAATCAGATGAGGTTATAGATTCACCAACTAGGGATGCAAGTACCAAGGTTTATTTTGACCCAACTACCGAAAAGATTTAATTTCAGCAGTATATCATTTTTATGAATAATATTCATTTTAAGGAAGCACCACATACTTACTCTATTCAAAAGGTGTAAAGACCTGGGCATTGTACGACTTTATTGGAGCTTGATAATGTGGTTCCGAGAAAGTTTTGGACTAAGGTGATGCTCCATAAGAGCCCTCACGATCTGGGTGAGGCTATACGGACTGTGTGGAGCCTCCATGGATGGCCCTTGTCCTTATGAGGAGTGTTTGGCCCTTAGCATAGAGTTTTTAACTAAGGAACGCCACAGATGGACCCCACACAGGCCGTGTGACACTTCACAGATCGTGTGGTGGCCTAAGTCTTGAAATCCCATAATTTTGGGACCAAGTAAGGTGGGACGGCCATGTATATGGTCTGTATAGGGTAGTACAGTCGGTATACCTCCCCGTATGGCTTCTAGAGTGAAATTTTTCTAAGTATTAAATCATTGTCTCGAAACGTCATCGTGGAGAAATTTTCTAGGTATAGCTGTATAGGCAAGCACACAGACCGTGTGGCCTTGTACGACCTGTATAACCCCTCCATATGGATGATTTCATTGAAAAAATGTAAGTATGAGATTACCGTTTTGGACCTTTGTTAAATGTAATTTTTTCCACCTTCGTCAAATGTAATTTTTTCCAAGTGTTGGATCATGGATATGTATATGGTCCATATTACATATCACAGACCGTATAATCCTCAATAAGACGATAGTTTTCAATTTTTCAACTCGTTTCATTAAGGATATCTTTGTAATTATGGATTATCCTAAGGGTCATTTGTGACTTCCTATGCTACCTAAAGACTTTCTAATGACCTAAATTTTATTCCTCTCATTCAAATTCATTCCTCACATTTAAAATTCTCTCAAATCTCTCTCAAAGAACTCTAGTGAGAATTAAGCTTGGAAATCAAGGAAAAGCTCTTTCTTCACGATATTGCTTCTTGAATCCTCTTCATTAGCTAATGTATATGGGTTTGATTCTTGGTCTCTTTCAACCAAAAAGACCCAAACTCTTTTCAAGTGATTTTCATGAATTTTAGCTTACTTTAAATATGAGTTTTCAATATTATTATTTATTAAATTCAATTGATGTATGGACTATGTTTTATTATTGAGTTTAAAGTGATTCAAGACCTAATATGATGAATTGTATTGAAGTTATGAAGTTATGAATGTGCATGTCTCCTTTAAAGCTTGATTTGTGCATGGGTAATCTATAGTATGATTTTGAATGTGAATTTTACTTATGTATTTTCTTAAATTTCATAATGTATTGATGATTTAAGTTTGAATCTCTATTAGCCATGCTATTCTCATCCCATTCATAGCATATGCATTCATAAGCATTGAATTTATGAAATTATTGGTGGGTTAAGCTCACATCTGTGTTTATGAAAATGTTTTCAGTGAGTTAAGCTCATATATTGGTTATGAGAAGAATGTGGTCACATAAATATCTATTGTTATTGGCTCTTTGAGTATATAGGGTGCTTGTACCATATTGTTTAATCAATGAGTTATTTCTATGCATGAGAAACATAATATTGAATTATGATTGGCTCTTTAGCCCATGAATGAATGATTATGAAGAATGTTTGGCTTTTAAGCCTAAATGTGCATTGAAATGACTATTGCCTCTTTGAAAGCATGTATATATATAAGTATTCTCATGAAATGTTTGACTTAGCACTGATGGATTAGAGAGGGAGGGGTCAGGGCTATCCCCAAGGGTCCTATCCCTTTTCTTTAACTATGTGTTAGCATAGGAATGATAGTCATCATCGAAATAACCAGGTCATAAGGGATGATTATTTATTTATTGATATGATATGATATTGGAAATCCTTTCAAAATGATCGGGTCATAAGGTGTGGTATAGATTACCTTTGGCAAGTAATCTTGCTCACCCGATAGGAAGTCAACATCAGACAAATTCATGTAATAGCTCGCATGAGTTTGAGATGTCAGTTATAGTTCTGAGCGTTATTGCATTTCATGTATCTTTGTTTCATGGCATATTATATACTCTATCTGTTGCTATATATCTTATTCTATATTATAACGTTGAATATAGGTTTGGTAAGTCACATGCATTGTATGCCCGTATACTTAGTACATTCAAATGTACTAACACATACTTTTTCTTATATGATCTAACCATATAGGGATTGAGGATTACATTAATCCACCGTACAATGTCTAGCTTGGATCTTGAGATTTTCTTATTGTGGTGAGTTTGATAGCTCAAATCCTGGCAGAGAAACTTGTGAAGATGAATGGGTACCTATTAAATCAGATAAGCATCATTCCTCTTCTTATAGTGTTGTTCTCTAATTATGTTATTTACCTTGAGGGTGATCTCGGGGTATATCTTGGTCCCCCTCCTATCTTATGACTAGAGGCAATGTTGGACATTTTGTATACCCCTTTACGTTTATATGCTAAGTGATGTATATGGAGATTATGCTTATGGATATGGCTACCTATTAGTTATCATTATATGAATTGGTTATGAGCTTTATGATATGGTTATATGTTATGATGTGAAAGATCCTAAGTCGCGATTTGCCCCCATAGAGTGAGTCATAGTTACCCACTCCTTAGTATTTATGTGCTATGTGTTATGTGGATCCATGGTACTCCCTTTCCCTATGATATTCCCATAGTGTGAGTCCTACTTTCCCATCTTTAGATCTATGGGTTTACTATTCATATATGCTTCCGAACCAATAATGTGAATATGGATACTTTGAGGCTTCTTTGGGGACTCTCAGGTTTCCATTTGCCATATCATTCCTAGGCCCTAGGTCTAGGTTGTAATAATTTTGGTATCAGAGCACTAGGTTCATAATTGATCCTCGAAGTCCAACATTCCGCCTCAAGTAGAGTTCTATTCATAGGTTTGAAGTGCACCATACCTATGAGTGGGAGGCTATAAAGACGTTCTAGGAATTGTCTCATTTCTTAATTTCTTATGTCGTGCTATGGATCGTATGTTTGGTTTCATTATCTTGATGGTGTCCTTGATACATTTCAGAAGATACCTCGAGGAAGAGCTCCCTTACCAAGACCAGCCCAGCTAATAAGCGTCAAGCACCTCAAAGGCCTATGGAAGAGCCTATCTTTAATGGTGAATTCTATACAGCCTTTGCTATGATTGCACAGGTGATGACTACTTAAGCTAGGAAGACTAATCTTCCTCGGGATCCCATTCTAGCCTCTAGGGTGAGGGATTTCACCCGAATGAATCCTCTGGGGTTCTATGGGTAAAAGGCTGATGAGGATGCTTAAGGTTCATTGATGAGCTCACTAAGGTGTTGACTATTATGTGGGTCACTTCTGAGGAGAAAGCTAAGTTGGCTTCTTATCAGTTGAAGGATGTGGTTCAAGTATGGTAAACCCAATGGTCGATGGAGAGGCTATTAACTGGGAAGAGTTCAAGTTTGCCTTTCTAGATCATTTCTTTCCACTTGAGCTTAGGGAAGCCAAGATAACTGAGTTCATCAACCTCAAACAGGGTGGTATGAATGTGAGGGACTATGCCCTCAAGCTTACTAAGCTCTCTAAGTATGCTCTTATGCTTGTGGTTGACCCCCATGCAAGAATGCACAAGTTTATTTTTGGTATCTCTGATTTGGTTGTGAAGGAATGTCATATGGCTATGCTTATTCGGGATATGGAAATCTCCAGGCTCATGGTATATGCTGAATAGATTGAAGGGCAAAAGCTCAAGGAGAAGAGGATGTATGATCCTAAGAAGGCCCATTATGATGGTGAATTCTCTAACACCAAGGGTGGTATTTATGGTAGCTTCCAATAGGGACAGGTTCTAATGCTTAGGTTGCTAATCCTAGAGTGCCTCCTCCTAAGGCACCAGTTGGTGGTGGACCATGGTTTTCTAGGTGTGATAGATGTGGAAAGAATTATGTAGGTGCTTGTTGGAAGGAGATGGGTGTATGCTACGGCTGAGGTGACAAGAACCACAAGATTTTTGATTGTCCTAAGAATGCTCACAGAGGGCAAGGTCAAGTGGCTGAAGGCCAACAAAGAGCTTCCCAAGGTGTTGCTTCAAGGAAGAACAGGTTCTATGCTCTTCATGCTCGTCAGGAAGTTGAGCAGGCTCTGGATGTTATGATCGATATATTAAAAGTCTTTGATTTTAATGTTTATGCTTTGCTTGATCCAGGTGCAAATTTGTCTTTTGTTACTCTTTTGTTGGCTATTAAGTTTGGTTTGAGTCCTGAAATCTTGAGGGAGCCTTTTTCAGTCTATACTTCCGTGGGTGAATCTATTATTGCTCATAGATTTTATCGAGGTTGTCCTATTTCTGTATTGCATAGAGTCTTTCTGTTTGACCTAGTAGAACTTGCGATGTTTGATTTTGGTGTGATTCTCAAGATGGATTGGTTGCATGCATCATATGCTTTTGTAGATTATAGAACCCGAAAGGTTAAGTTCCAACTTCTAGATGAGCCCGTTCTTGAATGGAAGGGTAGTGACCCCTTATTAAAGGTCGGTTTATTTCCTACCTTAAGGCCCAAAATATGATCTCTAAGGGGTTTATTTATCATATTGTGAGGGTCAAAGATATAGAGTTTGAGTCACCTACTCTTGAATCAGTCCTGGTAGTGAATTAATTTCTTGCTCCTGCGAGGGAAGTAGACTTTGGCATAGATCTTCTTTCGGATACTCAACTTATCTCTACCCTTCCTATGAGATGGCATTGATTGAGTTAAAGGATCAATTGCAGGATTTATTGGAGAAGAGCTTTATTAAGCCATGTATATCTCCATGAGGTGCTCCGGTATTATTTATAAGAAAGAAAGATAAATCTCTTCGGATGTGCACTGATTATAGGCAATTGAATAAGGTAACCATCAAGAATAAGTATCTGTTGGCTAGAATCGATGACTTGTTTGATTAACTCCAAGGGGCTACCCACTTCTCAAAGATTGACCTTCATTCCGGTTATCATCAGTTGAAGGTGAGGGAGTGTGATATTCCCAAGATGGTTTTGCAGTCTAGGTATGGACACTTTGAATTAGTGGTGATGTTATTTGGTTTGACTAATGCTCCGACTGTGGTTATGGATCTTATGAATCAGGTGTTCAAGCTATTCCTTGATAGTTTTATGGTGGTTTTCATCGATGAAGTCCTTATTTATTCCCAAAGTGAGCTGGAGCATATAGATCATTTGAGGTTAGTCCTTTAGACTTTGAGGGAGAAGAAGTTGTATGCTAAGTTTAGCAAATACTAGTTTTGGTTGGGTGAGGTAGCCTTTCTTAGTCATGTGGTGTCCGGTGATGGTATTAAGGTTGACCCAAAGAAGACTGAGGCCATGAAGAATTGGCCTAGGCCATTGACACCTTCAATGTGCAGATCTTTCTTAGGTCGTCTAACTATTATAGAAGGTTTGTTAAAGGGTTCTCATCCATTGCATCTCCATTTACTAAGTTAACCCAAAAGAAGGCTAAGTTTATGTAGTCAGATGAACGTGAGAAGAGTTTTCAGACTTTGAAGGATCGGCTTACATCAGCTCCTATTTTGACTTTATCAGATGACTTAGATGGGTTTATGGTGTATTGTGATGCTTCTCGGATTGGGTTGGGTTGTGTACTTATGCAACATGGTAAGGTGATAGCTTAAGCATCAAATCAATTGAAGGTGCATGAGCATAATTACCCGACTCATGATGGTGTTTTCTTTGAAGATTTGGAGACACTATTTGTATGGGGTGCATGTTGACGTTTTCATCGATCAAGAGAGTTTTTAATATGTCTTCACTCAAAGGGATCTTAACTTGAGCCAAAGGAGATGGTTGGAACTTCTAAAGGACTATGAAATGAGTGTATAATATCATCTCGGCAAGGCAAATGTTATAGCTGATACTCTCAACAGGCTATCTATGGCAAGTGTGGCTCCAGTGAAGGAGGAGAAGGAGTTGGCAGGATGTTCACCGTTTGGCTAGATTAGGTGTTAGGTTGGCCGACTCAAATAATGGTGGCATTCATGTTTAGAATGGGGCTGAATCCTCGGTGGTTGTTGATATAAAGACTAAGCAAGATCTAGATCTGTCATTGGTTGAGTTGAAGAAGTTGGTTGTCGAAAAAAAGATAGAAGTCTTCTCCCAAGGAAGAGATGGTGTGCTTCAATATCGAGATCAATTATATGTTTCGGATGTGGATGATCTTAGGAGGGTAATGATGAGTGGAGCCTATAACTCTCATTATTCTATTCATCTGAGATCTACTAAGATGTATCGAGATTTGAGAGAGGTGTTTTTGGTAGCATTGTATGAAGAAGGATATAGCCAAGTTTGTATTCGAATGCCCTAATTATCAACAAGTAAAGGTAAAGCACCAAAGGCCCGGTGGTTTGACTTAAGATATTGAGATTCCTACTTGGAAGTGAAAGATGTGAACATAGGTTTTGTGGTTGGTTTGCCTCCGACCCGAAGGTAGTTTGACTCTATTTAGGTTATCGTTGACCAGATGACTAAGTCGGTTCATTTCCTATCGATCAAGACTACTTTTGGTGCTGAAGATTATGCAAGGTTGTACATCCAAAAGTTGGTGAGATTGCATGGTGTTCCTAGGTCTATTATATCAGATCATGGTACCCAATTTACTTCACATTTTTGGAGGTTGTTTCAAAGAGGACTTGGTACTATGGTGAAGTTAAGCACGACTTTCCATCCTCAAACCAATGGACAAGCTGAGAGGACAACTCAAACTTTGGAAGACATGTTGAGGGCTCTTGTGTTGAAATTTAAGGGTAATTGGGATGACCATCTTCCACTTATCGAGTTTTCTTATAATAATAGCTTTCATGCTAGCATTGGTATGACATTGTTTGAGGCTTTGTATAGTAGAGATGTAGATCTATGGTAGGGTAGTTTGAGTTCGGAGAGATGGCTTTGATTGTTCCCTTGGTGTTGGAGGCTATGGAGAAGGTAAAGTTGATTAGAGAAAGGTTAAAGATGGCCCAAAGTCGCCAAAAGTCGTATTTGGATATTAGAAAAAGGGATCTTAAGTTTCATATTGGTGATTGGGTATATGTGAAGGTCTCACTTATGAAGGGTGTAATGCGTTTTGGGCAGAAGGAAAAGTTAAGGCCCTAGTATGTAGTCCTTATGAGATTGTTGAACGGATTGGAAATATGGCTTATAGGTTGGATTTGCCTCCAAATTTGAGTTCTATTCACCCGGTTTTCCATGTGTCTATGTTGAGAATGTTGGTTGGTGA
The DNA here is from genome assembly GCA_000787875.1 of Solanum virginianum. NCBI lineage: Eukaryota > Viridiplantae > Streptophyta > Magnoliopsida > Solanales > Solanaceae > Solanum > Solanum virginianum. Next base: position 14,267 of record DF360252.1, on the reverse strand, counting down.
TCCTTGAACTATTATGCCTTTGGAAGGTGTGGAGATTGAGGAGTATTTGTCTTATGAGGAGATTCCGGTTGAGATTTTCGATAGGCAAGTAAAACAGCTTCATAACAAGGATGTGGCTTCGGTTAAGGTGCTTTAGAGAAATCAACCTGTGGAGAGTGCTATATGGGAGGTGGAGTTGGACATGATAAGACTATATGCCCATCTTTTCCAATCCACTCAAGCATAAGGTAGTAGGTTCTTCCTTTTCCAAGTTGTCCTAATTCTTTCACTCTTGAGTTTTATGACATGACATGCATACATGTGCACCAAAATGATTTTTATGCTATTTTGAATGATTTGAATACATTTTAATATGAGTTTTAATGACTTTATGATTTTTAAGTAATGAAAATGCATTGTATCTTGTGGTTGAGTGTTTTATGCTCTAAGTCAAGCCTTTCAAGCCTTGTTCTAGCACATCCAAGATGAATGTTCCCATGGGGGAGATGATGTAAAGACCCGGGCATTGTACAACTTCATTGGAGCTTGATAATGTGGTTCCAAGAAAGTTTTGGACCAAGGTGACGCTTTATGGGAGCCCTCATGGTCCGTGTGAGGCTAAAAGGATCGTGCAGAGCCTCCATGGAGTGGTCCTTGGCCTTATGAGGAGTGTTTGGCCCTTAACGTGAAGTTTTGAACTAAGGAATGCCATACATGGACCCCCACACTGACCGTGTGACACTTCATAGACCGTATGGTGGGCCGTGCGGTGGCCTTAGTCTAGAAATCCCATAATTTTGGGACCAAGTAAGGTGGGACGACCATGTATACGGTCTATATGGGGTGGTACGGCCTGTATACCTCCTCGTATGACTTTCAAAGTGAAATTTTTCTAAGTATTTAATCACCATCTCAGAATTTAGTTATGGAGAAATTTTCTAAGTGTAGTTGTTTGGGCAACCACACGGACCATGTGGCCTTGTATGGCCTGTATAGCCCCTCCATATGGATGATTTCGTTGAAAAATTCTAAGTATGGGATTACCATTTCAGACCTTCATCAAGTGTATTTTTTCCAAGTGTTGGATCATGGACATGTATATGGTCCGTACAGCATGTCACCGACCATATTGTCCTCCATGAGATGACATTTTTCAATTTTTCAACTCATTTCATTAAGGACATTTTCATAATTATGGATTATCCTAAGGGTCATTTGTGACTTCCTATGCTATCTACAAACTTTCTAATGACCTAAACTTTATTCCCCTCATTCAAATTCATTCCTCACATTTAAAATTCTATCAAGTCTCTCTCAAAGAACCTAGTGAGAATTAAGCTTGGGAATAAAGGAAAAACTCTTTCTTCACCAAATTTCTTCTAGAATCCTCTTCATCAGCTAAGGTATGTAGATTTAATTCTTGGTCCCTTTCAACCATCAACCAAGAAGACCCAAACTCTTTTCAAGTGATTTCCATAAATTTTAGCTTACTTCAAATATGAGTTTTCAATATTATTGTTTATTAAATTCAATTGATGTATGAGTTATGTTTTATTATTGATTTTAAAGTGATTCAGGCCCTAATATGATGAATTGCATTGAAGTTATGAAGTTATGAATGCGCATGTCCCCTTTAAAGCTAGATTTGTGAATGGGTAATCTATAGTATGATTTGAATGTGAATTTTACTTATGTCTTTACTTAAATTTCATGATGTATTGTTGATTTAAGTTTGAATCTCTATTACCCATGCTATTTTCATCCCATTCATGGCATATGCTTTCATGAGCATTGGATTTATGAAATTATCAGTTGGTTAAGCTCACATATGTTTTTATGAAAATGTTTCCAGTGAGTTAAGCTCACATATTGGTTATGAGAAGAATGTGATCACATAAATGTCTATTGTTATTGGCTCTTTGAGCATATTGGGTGCTTGCACCATATTGTTTAATAAATGAGTTATTCCTATGCATGAGAAACATGATACTGAATTATGATTTGGCTTTTTAGACCAAACATGATTGATTATGAAGAATGTTTGGCTTTTAAGCCAAAATGTGCATTGAAATGACTATTGCCTATTTGAAAGCATGTATATATATAGGTATTCTCGTGGGATGTTTGACTTAGCACAGATGGACTAGGTGGTCAAGGTTATCCCCAAGGGTCCTCTTCCTTTTCTTGAACTATGTGTCAGCATAGGAATGATAGTCATCACCAAAATTACTAGGTCGTAAGGGATGGTTATTCATTTATTGATATGATATGATATTGGAAATTCTTTCGAAATGACCGGGTCGTAAGGAAGATGACCATCACACCGAAATTACCATGTTGTAAGGTATGGTGTCGATTACCTTTGGCAAGTAATCTTCTCTCACCTGATGGAAGGTCAAGATTGGGCAAATTCATGTAATAGCTCACGTGAGTTTGAGATGTTGGTTATGGTTATGTCCCCACTATATATGAGCATTATTATATTTCAAGCATCATTGCTATGATGACATATTGTATACTCTATCTCTTGCTATATATCTCATTTATATTATGTGCCCTTGTCATCTAACGTTGAATGTAGGTTTGGCAAGTCACGTGCATTGCATGCCCGCTCATATGGTGAAGTTTACACTTCAAAAGGAATAATAAAGCGGTCGTTGATCAAATATAGAACTCAACTAGAGTAGAGGTTGATCCCACAGGAAATGCATGAGTATAAATCTATTAGCACCCTTTTCAGATGTAATATCTATTTCCAAAACAAAAATACATAAAGTAATTGGGGGGTTTGGTTTTTCAAATTGAATTATTAAAATAAAGTAACAAACGAGTGCAAGGACTACTGGATTTCAATCAATTAATGCGAAGCTACGATTGTGTTCTCCATAACATCTAATGTGATAGTCGAATCTACGTGGTACACTTGTTCATGATTACGCATACAAGATATAACAAGTTATGTAACACCTAATTCATCTTTCGGTCTTTCTAAGATACATATCGTTCTTCACCTTTCTGTCTCAAAATGTATACTTACTAACCCTTGTTGTCGATCCCAGAATACTCTCACCTCTCGATCTCAGGTACTTAGACTAAGTTAAAAACCCCAAATTTCCATATAGAACCCTTTTCTTAATCAAGACATCCCTTTCGGGCATGTAAAGAATACAGGCTTACCCTAATGCGTCAACTCATGAAGGAAGAAATTAAAGTGAAGATTAGTACTATATATATGCTAATCAATCCCAAGATTTAACCCATAATTATCTAATTTATTGAGTTGTCATGGTTCCCACAATCCTAGTTGTGGGTTTAGCCTAGCATATTCGAGGAAGAAAACTTGTAATGATACAAATAATTCATAATAAATGACTTACTATTGAAGAATTAGTGAATCCACGGATTCCAATCTCGAACAAGATAATTGAAATCCACAAGATTCATTGAAACTACAAGCAAAATAGTGTTCTCTTGTGTTTTCTATCTCCAGCCATCCAAGGCTAAGTAAAAATGAAATAAAAATAATATTTATATACAAGGAAAATTGTCATGACCCAACCTATGGGCCGTGACTGGTACCCGTTTGGGGCGCCCGGACCACGTTATCAACCCAGACTCCGACTTAGAGTTACTATTCATTTTTTGAAAATTTTCGGCAGAGTTTCCTCTGTTTTGTTGACTAGCCACCTGAAATCAGAAAATTTCCAGCGAACAGTCCAGACATACTACAATCGTAGATACATATATGCGGGCCGACAAGGTCACTGCTGTGGTTAAGCCGCCTAATAAATACAACATAAGTACATAGTCTCCAGACTGGCCATAGGCCTCTCATATCCAACATATACACATAGTATACCGACTCTTAAGCATGACCCATACTCACAGGATGTCCATAGACCTCTAATATACAAACATACAGAATCATAAGATGGGACAGGGCCCCCGTCATACCCTTAACTGAATATAATGCATAGTACCCTGAAATTGTGAGTATACCGAACTGTGGCTCCGAAGCAATGGAGCTCTTCAAACTAGTAGCTAGGAGTCCTAAGCTGGTGGCCTGCTACTCTGATCGTCCGTACCTGCGGGCATGAAATGCAGCCCCCGAAATGAGGGGGTCAGTACGAGGTACGTACCGAATATGTAAAGCAGAAGCACAGAATGTAAATAAGGATAAAATCCAAGTTGAGGTATAAGAGTCAAACTTGTATGCGAATGTCCAGGGAGCATTTCCTTTATCTCTCCAAAATATCAGACTGCTGTCTAGTGGACTGGAATGATGGCGACTCCCAAACTTGCGCCATCCCATGGCCTCACACCGGAATGTTTAAATCTCCGACGTCTCTAACACAAATTCCAAATGTATTTGAAGTGAGTCGGGGCGAGCGAGGCCCAGCACCCACGTCATAGTATAGGTGAGCCGAGGCGAGCGAGGGCCAGCGCTCACGTGTCATAATATCGGTGAGCTGAGGCGAGCGAGGCCCAGCGCTCACGTATCATAATACATAGCAGACATTATGCCGACAAGTGAGCCGAGGCGAGTGAGGCCCAGCGCTCACGTGAGCCGGGGTGAACGAGGCCCAGTACTCACATGTCATAATGCCAACATATCCCAAGCCCAGCTCCTTATGACTCCAAACTAGGCAAAGCTGGTCCATGGGCAAACCGACTCTGCCGTATCCAACCTGCTTTGGAATATGTATATTATTATACGCACGATAGTAACTGGCCCGGGAACTGGTGAAAGATATCATTATGGGCACGAGTAGAGTCGTGAGAGGTTATATGCATGAAGAGTCCATTTCGTAAGTATAGGAGTTCAGTAATATGTCCATATTTGGAAGACAGAGTATTGCTTGTATCAGACAGTTCATACTTGAAAATGGAAATATTAGTTATGCCAAATTAATCATGTTAGAGTTCAACATAGTGTTTATTCTCCAACTCTTTTTCAAATTGTCCAAGTTTGTAAATTAAAGTTTCTATGATGAATTAGAAGAGATCCATGTCACTTAAATTCCCAAAAGAATAGTAAAACATTCGTGTTCGCAGTTAACTCGTTATTATTAAAATTCCAAAATTTATAGCGAATTATTCATGTTCAACAATAATTATATATATATATATATATATAGCTTGACTTAAGTTCTTTTATTAGTTTACCCAAGTGTTAGGTCACAAAATGTTTCAAACCTATCAAGCCTTGTCAAGTTTCCATAATTGACAATATTCCTTACCAACATTCTCAATAAGTAGTGAGCTAGTCATGCTCAAAAATAACCTATTATTTTAATTAGTCCTAGATTCATTTGAAAGTGTCAAATTTCAGTAAAGAGACCTTGCAAACTATTATATCCGTTGGAAGGTAACTTTTAAGGAAATCTGGAGTTTATGCACAAAAATTATTTCCATATTTCCAACGATAAGCGAAGATGTTCATTCCTGAAAATCCAAATATAATTTATCAAAAATTCCAAAGGAATATTAGACGTTTATGATTGCAAACAACAACAACAATAACAACAACATACCCAGTGTAATCCCACAAGTGGGGTCTGGGGAGGGTAGGATGTACGCAGACCTTACCACTACCTAAGTAGAGAGGCTGTTTCCT
>DF360253.1:30934-58682 GCA_000787875.1 Solanum virginianum | reverse complement strand
ACTTTTGGTATACTTTGTTAATATTTTTGTTACTTCAGACTTCATGCACTTTGGTTGTGATGGGGGTCCTGTCCCGTCTCTTTGTCAGTATTCTTTTGTTAGAGGTCTGTGGACTACTGTGAGTTTGGGCTATGTTAGTCATTCGTATTTCATGTCTGAATATTATGAGAGCATGCTATGTTTGTTAGGCGGCAGGACCACAGCGGTGACCTTGTGGGCCCATATATTTTCATTTATGTCTATTATGCCTCTGGTTGGTTTGCTGGATATCTTTTGTTTCAGGTGGCTAGTTAATAAAATAGAGGAAACTTTGCCAAAATTTTTGTAAATTATAAGACGTCTATAATCTGAGTCTGTTTGGTAATGTTGTCTAGGTGCCCCTATCGGGTACTAGTCACGGCTCATAGGTTGGGTCGTGACATAAGCCTTGGTGAGTCCTCAAGTTCGGGGACACTATCTATCTACTCTTGTCATTTGCTATTTCTTTATGTTGAACACTTGAAACTATGAGGGTGAGCCTGGAAAGTATCTTAGCCTCCGCTCCAATCTATGTTTAGAGGTGTTGTTGGAAAAATTGATGTACTTATGCTTTGAACTTTGACTCTTTTATGTTTTAAAAATATCAAGACTTCCCTTAGTCCTGCTTATGTACTTATGCTTTTACGACCAAGGATGTGTGATTGATATGCTAAGAGGCTTGTTTAGAGTTCCTTCGGGTTCCTCACTCATCGTATCACGTCTAGGCCCTAGGCTTGGGTCATGTCATAAGCCCAAGGTGCCTAAAGGACCAATTGGTTCTATGCTCTTTATGAGCACCAAGAGGTCGAAGAAGCTTTAGATGTAGTCACTGATATGTTAAGATTTTTTATTATGATGCATATGCACTTTTAGGTTCGAGAGTAAATTTATCTTTTGTAACCCCATTCCTTGCTTAAGTTTCATGAATGTCCCGAAGTCCTCTATGAGCCCTATGAGTAAGTAACCCCGTAGGTGAGTCTATCATAACACTGAGAGTCAATAGAAGTTGTCCCAATTCCATCTTGCACAAATTGATTCCATGTGACTTAGTTGAGATTTCTATGTTAGACTTTGATGTGATTCTTGGGATGGATTGTTTGCTTGCTTCCTATGCTTCTATTGCTTGTAGAACCTGTAGGGTCAAATTCCAATTTCCTAATGAGCCAATTCTTGAATAGGAGGGTAGTAACTCTTCATGCAGGGGTGGGTTCATTTCTTTCATAAAGTCCCACAAAATGATTTCCAAGGGGTGCATCTACCATTTAATAAGAGTCAAAGATGTCACTTCCAAAGTTCCTTCTCTTGAGTTGGTCCCTATTTTAAATGAGTTTTATGATGTCTTTTTGGATGAGTTAGTAGGTGTTCCTCCTGAAATAGAAATAGATTTTGGTATAAAACTCTTGACTGATGCTCACCCTATCTCAATCCCTCCTTATAGAATTGCTACCGCAAAGTTAAAGGAGTTAAAAAAGGAATTGAGGGATTTCTGGGAGAAGGGTTTCATTAGACCTAGAAGGTCTCCATAGCATGCCCTAAATTTATTTGTAAAGAAAAAGGACAGGTTGCTCCGTATGTGCATTGACTAGCAGCAACTCAATAAGGTCACCATCAAGAATAAGTATCCCCTTCCAAGAATAAATGATTTGTTTGATCAACTGCAAGGGGATACTCATTTCTCCAATGTTGACTTAAGATTCAATTATCACCAATTGAGGATTAGAGAAAGTGACATCTCTAAGATGGAATTCCTGACTTGGTATGATCATTTTGAGTTTATGGTGATGTCATTTGGCCTCACTAATGCACTGACGATATTTATGGACCTCATAAATAGGGTGTTCAAGCCCTACCTCGACATATTTCTCGTGGTATTTATTGATGACATTCTTATCTACTCCCAAGGTGAGCAAGAGGATATGGAACACTTGAGGGTAGTATTGTAACCCTTAAGGGAACAGCAGCTTTATGCAAAGTTTGATAGATGCGACTCTTGGGTAGATGAGGTTGGCTTTCTTGGGCATGTGGTATCTAGTGAAAATATCAAGGTTTATCCTAAGAAGACCGAAGCAGTAAGAAACTAGCCCAGGCCATTGACTACTACTGACATAACGAGTTTCTTGGGCCTAACCGGTTACTGTAGAAGGTTTGTGCAAGATTTCTCCACTATTTCATTCCCACTTACCAAGTTGACTTAAAAGAAAGCTAAGTTTGTATAAACGGATGAATATGAGTGGTGTTTCCAAACTTTAAAGGCTCGATTGAATTTCAGCCCTAATATTGACATTACCAGAAGGGAATGATGAGTTTGTCGTGTATTATGATGAATTAAGGATTGGGTTGGGTTGTGTGCTAATACATAGTAAAGTGATTGTGTATACTTCAAGGCAATTGAAAGTGCATGAGAAGAATTACCTAAATTTGATCTTGAGCTTGCTGAGGTGGTGTTTGCCTTAAAGATTTGGCGATATTACTTGTATAGAGTTCATGTGGACGTCTTTACTGAAACGCCCCAAAAATGTGCTTCGAAAATTTCTATAATCATAATTTCCATATATCTCAAAATCCTTATGTGATATCGAAAATCCAACATCATATTCATGATTAGGGGGCAAAATTGAGTGGGAAATGAATATAACCTCGATTTTAGAGGACCTATAGTAAAATATAATTTTCAGTAAATTATGAATTCTAAAGAGGGTCTGCGCCTTGGCCGTGACGTGCTCGGGGCATGGAGATGTACATTTTCCTCCTCTGCATTTGGTCTGACTCGCAGATCATAGGTGGACCTATGCAATTTTTCCCCTATTTTTCTATTTCAGCCTAAGGGCATTGAGTTCATAGTCCTATGCCCATTTATGTGTAAAAACACTTATACTTAGCCATTTGTTTTTCAAATCTATATCAATCAAGACCCTCTCAAAACCCTCTCTAATGCTTAACCAAATATTTCATCCAAATTCAAGTGTCTAAAGCTTAATTTCGGCTATCAAAAACTCCATTCAAGCTTCAAGTCTCTTTCAAGATTACGTCAAGGAATCCCCAAGTTTGAGGTATATGTGTTTCATTCATGGGTACCTTTCACCCATAGAGTCCAATCTACATTTTTCTAAAAATTGCATGTTTTCAAGTTGTATCTTCTATGGGTATCCCTTATTATGGATTTTGATTACAAATTATGTTGGGGTTTTATGGAATATTGATGTATTATACATGACTATCTATTTCAAGCTTATACTATGAATGAGTTTTGTCTATTGAGACTATGCATGTTTTGAGCTATGAAACTATGATTTATTATGAAATTTGATGATGGATTATAAGGTATCTTATATAAGGGTTTTACTATATGTTGGTGGGTTGATTTACATTTAGTTTTCTCATATTATTTCATTCTTGAATTGCGTGTTTTTGAACTAGCATTACACACCCACCAAGTGTGTGATAAAATATCTTTACAAAGATTCTTGATGTTGATGAAGGATTATTATATCATTTTACTTGACAAGCATGTTATGATACTTTATAGGTTCCCAATCATGTGTTAAAGTCTTGAAAAGTTTCCATGATCTACAATACAATTTTGAACCTTTATACTATGTTTTACTCTCATGAGAAATATGAAGTCCTTTCGTGATTCTTTGATATGAAAAGGCTAACTTGAACAATCCATCTAGCCATAAGAAGAATCAATAGGAGCTCCGGTGCCTACATAATGATATCATGTAGGCAAGAGTATACTGGTTTGATGAGGTATTTTGTACTTCTACCTAAAAGATTATATCGTAAGGTAAGGACAATCTACCAAAAAGGCCATACCATAAGGTAGAGTAACTCGTGGTTCCTATTTAAAAGATTATATCGTAAAGTAGGGACAACCTACCGAAAAGATCATGCCGTAAGGTAGGACCTTTCTTACCGATAAGATTGTATAGTAAGGTAAGTGTATCCCATATTCTTACCGAAGAGATTATGTCGTAAGGTAAGGATACCTCTTGACTTCTACCAATGAGGCCATGCCGTAAGGTAGAATCAAATATGACTCTTGCTGAAAGGATTATATTGTAAGGTAAGAGACATCACATACCACCTGCCCAAAAGGCTATTCGTAAGGTAGGGGTATTGGTAACACTCTCAGAAAAGGCTATACCATAAGGTGAGTGGGTGACTACTTGGACATTCTCATGCATGTTTGTGTAAGGATTTGAGTATATGTATATGATCCATAATGAGTTTATGTTCCTTGATTATGATTAAGCATCTTGTTATTAAGGCTTGTGAATCTTGTTGCATTGCATCCTACATACTTAGTACATTCAAATGTACTAATGCATACTCTATGCCTACATGATATTACCATATAGGGACCGAAGCACCTTTTGATCATCTTTTATGTGGCTAGCTCGGTGCTTTGAAGTTAAGCTTTAGTGAGTCCTCAAGTCTGAGGATGCTATCTACGTTACTCTTTCCATTTGCTATTTCTTTATGTTGAACACTTGATACCTTGAGGATGATCCTAAAAAATGTCTTGGCCCCCGTTCCATTCCTTGTTAGAGGTGTTGTTAGATATTAAGATGTAATTATGCTATGAGCTTGACTTTTGAAATGTTTTATGACTATCAAAGATTCCCCTTAGTCCCTTTTTCCCTTATTTCTATCTCTTGTTGTTATTATTTTGCTTCCACAACCAAGGATGTGTGATTGATATGATAAGAGGGTTGTTTGGGGTTTCTTTGGGTTCTTTATTAGCTATGTCATATCTAGGCCCTACACTTAGGTTATGACATTTACCGATCACAAGAGTCTCTAGCATGTGTTCACCCAAAAGAATCTCAATTTGAGGCAACGAAGGTAGTTAGAGCTACTCGAAGATTATGATATGAGTGTGAAGTATCACCATAGAAAGGCCAATCTTGTAGCTAATGTTCTTATTAGAGTTTCCATAGGTAGAGTGACTTACATTGAAGATGATGGAAAAAGGGAGTTAGCTAAATATGTTCATAGGTTGGCTAGGCTGCGAGTGAAATTCAGTGAGTACGGAAGAAGTGGTGCAATGGTTCTTTATTGGTCTATATTATCTTTAGTTGATGAGGTTAAGGCTAAACAAGACTTTGATCCTACCTTGGTTGAGCTGAAAACCTTAGTGAAAGATGGAAAGATAGAAGTTTTCTCATAAAGGTGAGATGGTGTACTCTAATATCAAGGGAGGTTGTGTCGTGCCCAATGATAGTGAGTTTAAAAAGTTGATCATGCAAGAAGCCCATAACTCTTCATACTCTATTCATCCTGGCACTACAAAGTTATATAGAGACTTGAGGGAGATATATTGGTTGGATGGAATTAAGAAGGATGTTTCTCAATTTGTGTCTAAGTGTGCAAATTGCCAGTAGGTCAAGGTTGAACACCAAAGGCTAGGTGGCATAGCATAAGACATTGATATTCCTACTTAGATGTAGGAAGAGATCAACATAGGCTTCATAGTTGGGTTGCAAAAAACCAAAAAGCATTTTGACTTCATAAGGGTGGTAGTTGACCGCATGACAAAGTCAGCTCATTTCTTACCATTCAAGACTAAATTTAGTGGCGAGGACTATGCCCGCTTGGAGAGTTGGTGAAGTTGCATGGGATTCTATTGTCCATCATATTGGATCGTGGAGTTCAATTCACTTTTCACTTTTGGAAGTCTTTTTAAAGGGGACTTAGCACTAGGGTGATGTAAAGTAGTGCTTTTTATCCCAAAACTGATGGGCCAACTGAAAGGACTATTCAAATATTGGAAGATAGGTTGAGAGCTTGCATGTTGGAGTCTAAGGGGAGTTGGGATGAATATTTGAAACTTATTGAGTTTACCTACAACAATAGTGTTCATGCAAGTATTGGGATGACCACATTTGAGCCATTATATGGTAGACAATACAGATGCCCATCAGGTGGTTCAAAGGCAGAGAGGTGGTATTAATAGGACCAGACTTTGTGATAAATGCTATGAAGAAAATTAAAAGCATAAGGAAAAATTTCAAACAACCCAAAGTTGACAAAAGTCCTACTCCGATGTGAGAAGAAGGGATCATGAGTTCCAAGTAGGTGATTAGGTCTACTTGAAGGTGTCTCCAATAAAAGGTGTGATCGGGTTCGGTAAGAAAGGAAAGTTAAGCCCTAGTTATGTGGGACCTTATAGGTTGGTCAGTAGAGTGGGAAAAATGGCATATGAGTTGGATCTACCCAATGAATTGCATTTGATTCATCCGATCATCCATGTGTCGATGTTGAGGAAATTTATAGGTGACCCAAGTTCCATAGTTCCATTGCATGATGTGAACATTAAAGAGGATTTGAGTTATGAAGAGGTACCGGTTGAAATCCTAGATTGGTAATTGAAAAAGCTAAGGAACAAGGAAGTTGCATCTACCAAAGTGCTTTGGAGAAACCAACAAGTTGAGGGCTCTACATGGGAAGTGGAAGCAGATATGATGAAGCGTTATCCACATCTATTCCACTCTATCTAGCCAAAGGTATTATGAAATTCTTCCAAAAACCTCCAATTCTATGCATTTTGTTTTTCATGATGTATGCATTTATTTTGATGTTTGTAGATTATTTTGAGACATGTTTTAAGTATGAAATATGAAAATTTTAAGGAATGATGTTTAGCTTGCATTTTTGCATGCATGCTACGTTGTTAGCTACTAGTTTACTCCTTAGAGCCTACCTTTAAGTACATTTAGGGATGAATGTTCCTAAGGAGGAGATATTGTAATGACCCTTACTTTAGGAGACTTGAATGTGGAAAAGTTGGCCTGAAAAATGACCTTAGGTCTGGTTCACAAGGACAACTGTAGGTGTACTTATAGCCCATACGATTGTTCCTTAAACATGAGACTTCAGGGAGGGGAGAAGTTTCCTTGTATGGGGTAACCTATGGAAAAAGTAATAGCCTATAGGATGCACTATGGTCTGTAGGTAGGGTCGTGAACAAGACCATTAGACATGAAGAAAATTTGGAGTTTTTTGGAAGGTGTCCTACGTGTTATAAGTAAAACCACATTTGGGAATACTTAGAGCCAAGACTTAGAAGTCTTGGACCGAACTTAAAAAATAGTCCCCAAAATGTACAGGGGCGCATCACAGAGGCAGCCCGTAAAACCCACTGGGAATCGCACTTGGAAATTTCATAATTGCTAATCTTTTGTTCTTAAATTGGGGTTAGACCCCTTTTAACCTAATTTTGACCCCCTAAACAAGAATACGAAGTCAGATTTTTGAAATACCAAATGAATTTTGTGATATATGGAATTTAAAATTTTGGACATTTCGAGGCATATTTTTAGGCACTTTTTTGGGTCGTTTCAATATCTCCCCCTTGGGAACATTCGTCCCCAAAAGTAAAAGAGACGTACAAGACAAGAATGATCATAAACAAACTAGCCCCAACAAGAATGCAACATCACATTTAAAGCACCATTTTCATCATAACTTGCCAACTTAAACATGAATACATATGAATAACATAGGGGCTGAAACATAAGACTTGAAATCACATAGGGGATTTATAATTAGTACCTTAGACTTGAGTGGAGTGGAAAAGATAAGGATAATGCTTTTGCATGTGCACTTCAGCCTCCCAAGTAGCACTTTCGATTTGTTGGTTCCTCCAAAAGAGATTAATGGATGCCACCTCTTTTTTCCTTAATATCTTCACTTACCAACCCAAAATCTGAACAAGGACCTCCTCATAAGTCAAGTTATCCTCGAAAAACTCGCAACATCAAGAGGCACAATAGCATTAGGATCACCAACACATTTTCTCAACATTGAGACATGGAACACCGAATGAACCAAATTCATTTTACTAGGCAACTTCAACTCATAAGCTACCTTGCCGACCCGCTTTATAAGCTCATAAGGACCAACATACCTTGGACACAACTTCCCCTTACTACCAAAATAGAAAACACCTTTTATTGGAGAAAACTTCAAATAAACCCAATCGCCCACTTTGAATTCAAGGTCTCTTCTTCTCACATCGTCATAAGATTTTTGACGAATTTAGCTTGTTCTCAACCTCTCCCAAATCATCCTAATCTTCGCAAGAGCCTCCATAACCAGATTTGGTCCCAATAAATCCACATCTCAAGCCTCAAACCAACCAACCGGTGATCTACAACGTCTCCCATAAAGAGCCTCAAAAGGAGCCATACCGATTCTAGAGTGATAGCTATTGATGTGTGCGAATTCGATCAAAGGAAGATGGTCATCCCAACTACCCTTCAACTCTAATACACATGCTCTAAACATATCCTCAAGGGTTTAAATGGTTCTTTCAACTTGGCCATCTGTTTGAGGATGGAAGGTCGTACTAAGGTGAACTTTTGTACCAAGCCCTCTTTGAAAAGACCTCCATAAGTGTGAACTGAATTTTGAACCACGATCTGATATGATGGACAAAGGAACCCTATACAACCTCACTATCTCATGGATGTATAACCTTGCATACTCTTCAGCCCTATATGTAGTCTTAACCGGTAGAAAGTGAGCCGATTTGGTCATCCTAGCAACAAACACCCAAATGGAATCAAAACCTTTTCTAGTCCTGGGCAACCCAACCACAAAAATCCATATGAGTTACCTCTCACCTCCAAGTAGGAATCTCTATGTCTTGTGTTAGTCCACCCGGCCTTTGTTGTTTGGCTTTGACTCGTTGATAAATATGGCAACTGAAAATGAACTTGGCAATGTCCCTCTTCATTCCTCCCCACCAATACACATCCCTCAAGTGTCTATATATTTTGGTGGAACCGGGGTGGATAGAATAAGACGAATTATGGGCCTCATCAAGAAACTTCTCCCTTAAACCATCAAGACAAGGCACACACAACCTACCTTGGTACCTAAGGGCACCATCTCCCCCTTGGGAGAAAAGCTCTACTTTGTCCTCTTCCGCCAAGGCCTTCAATTCAAGCAAGTAGGAGCCAAGATCTTATTTTGCTATTACCTTATCAACTAAGGAAGATTTGGAACCATCAACAATAATAACACCATCACCTATTTCTTCCAACCTAACCCCTAATCTAGCCAATTTAGGCACCTCTCTAGCCATCTCCCTATCACTACCATCACCATGGGCTAGGCAACCCATACTCTACTCAATGAATCCGCCACCACATTTGCTTTACCCAAATGATAATGCACACTCATGTCATAATCTTGGACAAGTTCTAGCCACCTTCTTTGTCTCAAGTTAAGATATTTTTAAGGGAAGACATATTGGAGGATCTTATGATCAGTGAAGACATCAACATGCACCTTATACAAATAATGACGCTAAATCTTTAATACAAACACCACGGTGGCCAATTCAAGATCATGGGTAGGGTAGTTCTTTTCATAGACTTTGATTTGTATATAAGCATAGGATATGAACTTACCATATTGCATTAGCACACCACTCAAACCAACTCTAGATATATCACAATACACAACAAAACTCTTAAGCCCTTCCGGTAGTGACAATATAGGAGCGGACACAAGCCTATACTTCAATGTTTGGAAGCTTCTCTCATATTCATTAGTCTATACAAACTTAACCTTCTTTTGAGTCAATTTGGTCATAGGGGAATCAATGGAGGAGAACCCATCCACAAACCTTCTATGGTAACCCGCAAGACCCAAGAAGCTCCTAAGATTTGACAGAGTCAATGGTCTATGCAAATTCCTAATCACATCAATTTTCTTAGGATCCACTTTTATACTATTCCCTCACACCACATAACCCAAGAATGCAACCTTCTTTAACCAGAATTCACACTTATCATATTTAGCATACAATCTCTCCTCCCTCACCCTTTACAACACAACCCTTAAATGACCCATATGGTCCTCCCTACTATGCGAGTAGATCAAAATATCATCAATTAAGACCACAATAAAGGAATCAAGATAGGGTTTGAAGACCCTAGTCATTAGGTCCATGAAGATGGCCGATGCATTACTCAACCCAAAAGACATCACCACAAACTCATAATGCCCATATCTAGTCCAGAAAGTTGTCTTGGGAATATCACACTCCCTCACCCTCACTTGATGATACATGGACCGAAGATCAATCTTAGAGAAAAAGCTATCCCCTTGCAATTGGTCAAACAAGTCATCAATTCTTGGAAGAGGATATGTATTCTTGATGGTGACCTTATTGAGTTGTCGATAGTCAATGTACATTCTAAGTGACCCATCCTTCTTTTTTCACAAACAACACCGAAACATCCTAAGGAGATTGACTAGGTCTGATAAATCCTTTTCTAACAAATCATTCAATTGGTCTTTTAACTCCTTTAACTCCATCGGGGCCATATGGTAAGGGGGAATGGAGATAGGTTGAGTTGATGAAAGGAGATCTATACCAAAATCTATCTCCCTTTTGGGAGGGACACTAGGAAGGTTATTTTGGAAGACATCAAGAATCACATTCACGATCGAAATCGACTCGATGGAAGGGACTTTGCACTCCACATCTTTAACCCTCACAAAATGGTAAAGACACCCCTTAGAGATCAACTTATGGTCTTTAATGCATGAAATCTATCTATCCTTGACCACCACATCTTGACTCTCCCACTCAAGGACGGGTTCATTTGGAAATTGAAACTTCACCCTACGGGTTCTACAATCAATAGAAGCATAGTAGGCATGCAACCAATCCATCTCAAGAATGATATCAAAATCTACCATGTCTAATTCAACAAGACCACAAGGCAACAAATTATGCAAAATGCAAATAGGACAACTCCTATAAACTTTTCTAGCAACAATAGAGGCACCAATAGGAGTAGACACTTCATATGACTCATGCAACAATTCGGGGACAACATGGAACTTGTTAGCAACAAAAGGGGTAACAAAGGAAAGAGTGGCACTCGAATCAATCAAAGCATATACATCAAAGTCAAAGATTTTCAATATACCAATAACAACATCGGGGACCTAACCAACCCCTTGCCTCCAATACAATGTATAAAACTGGTTGTGCCTTGGGGCACTACCTTGAGGACCACCTCTACCGAATAGGACCACATTTGCACCTCAGCCCTTGCCACTGTTTCTTGGACAATCTATCTTCTTATGACCAAGCTCTCCACATTCATAACATGCATTAGAACCTTTCAAATGTAGGCCTTCATTGCTTCTTCTATATTTAGGGCACACATCAATATGAGCCACCCCACTAACACATTGAAGCCTAGGGAGGTCATTGGCAAACACCCTACTAGTAGCACAAAAAGGCCCTTAGCCTTGATAACACCACTAACACCTTGAGGCCTAGGGAAGTCATTCGCAAACCCCCTATTAGTAGCATGAGAAGACCCTTGGATTTGACAAAATCTATCACCCTTTTGGAATTTACCCTCAAATTGGGCCCTCTTGGCCTCATGCCCCCTTCTCTTCCTCAATTTCTACTCCTCTATTTGCTCGGCATAGGTCATTAACCAAGACAAGTACATGTCACTAATTAGCATGGCAGACTGACATTCTTCACTTACCAAGTTGGAGACCCCCATCACAAACATATTCATCCTAGATTTAGGATCAACCATCAAATGAAGAGCATACTTTGAAAGGTGATTAAACTTAAGGAAATACTCTCTCACACTTATACCACCTTGTTTCATGTTTTAAATCTCAATCAACTTTGCTTCCCTAAGCTCAATAGGGAAAAATCGATTAAGGAAGGCCAATTTGAAATTCTCAAAAAGCACCACATTATCAATCCCCCTCTTACCCTTCCATTAATCATACCATATTTGGGCTACCCCTTTGAGTTCGTACATCACCAACTATACTTTTTTATTCGGCCCAATACTCATGATATTCAAGATTTTATAGACCTCATCAATGAACACTTGTGGATCTTCATCATCTTTTGACCCATATAGCACTAGAAGATTCATCCTCATAAAGTCTCTTACTCTAGCTCCCAGGGTAGTAGCATAAGGGGCTTGGGCCCCTTGGTTGACTTAGTTGGCCACCACTTGGGCAAGCATAGTGAGAGCATCCCAGAGCTCACCATTGGTAAGTTACTCCTCGGGAGTTTGGGCTTGTCTTCCTCTAGTATTTGGCATGATCTAGCAAAGCAAAAAATAATTGTTAGGAGAAAAACTCACTACAACTCTATAGCATGATGTAGAACATGAAGAAGGGAAATATTTTCTAAAATATCTCATAGCCTCCAATTCATAGTCATGGTGCGCTTCATGACCATGAATAGGACTCTAATCGATGCAGTGTGCTGGACTCTAAGGATTTATCAACCTAGTACTCTTATACCAAGTTTTATCATGATCAAAGCCTAAGACCTAAATGTGACACAACATAAGGGACACCCGAAGGAACCCCAAGCAAGCCTCTTAGAATATCATTACACATCATTGGTCGTGGAAGCATATAAACAACATAAAAGAGTAAGTATAGGGCTAACAAATCGAAAGGGAAAGCTTGCATAACATCATAATCAATAGGCAAGAGTCAAGCTCATATTATAGATATATAACATGTCCAACAAATACCTCTAATACATAGATAAGAGCGGGGGCCAAGACAAAGCAACTGAGCTCACCCTTATAGTCAAATAGAACGTAGGATAGAGCATCTAAATACATAACAAAAGAACATAACTAAGGTCCCTGAAGTGGAGGACTTACCAACTGGCTTGAATAGCACCAAACTAGCCACGTGGAGGAGGAGGATGATCAGCTTAGGCACCGGTTCCTACATGGTGACGTTATATAGGCATAGAGTATCCATTAGTACGTTTGAATGTACTAAGTATGTAGGATGCAATGAAACAATAGATAGGCATCATAATCAAAATGTATAATAGTAAGCAATAGGCATAATGTAACAGTATGAAATGTATGAACAATGCTTATGTAAATCATGCTTAAGTAACTCATACTATTATAGGATATCATATGTGTAGAAGAGACCAAGATAGCTATTCAAGGTACAAACCCCTTGGTAGTTGTGTCGTACAAACCCCTCACATGGTTGATGTTAATCACACCTTATCACCATAGTGGCGAAATACAAACCCCTCACATGGTTGATGAGTACAAACCCCCACCTTGGTTACTCGGGATCTTATACCCTAGATCAGGTTTGGTCTAATGCACCACTTTACATAGAGTATATCATATACATAAGATCATTTCATCATTATATAGTCCTTCATATCATATCTCATTCTTTGGACCTTTAACTCCTCGAGAAACCATATCCCAATATTTTATCAAATACTTAGAGGGTGTGTAATGCTAGTATAAAATCATGAAATATATAGATGAAAGTATGCAAGAAAATCCATTGTAAAAACATCAATTAATACCTTGCAATACCCTCAAGCAATATACATCAAAATCCCTCATCAAATCATACAATAGATCCTAGATTTATAGCTCAAAATATAGCAAAATTGTCATAACTTTAAATAGATTTAACATAGTGTGTAGTGAATTTAAAAATAATTAAGACCCATTTGTAAATCAACTTTAAATCATGCAATTTGAGTAAAAGGAGGCTTGGGTATCATGGGTGAAAGGAACCCATGAAGGACACCCACATACCTTAGCTTGGAGATGAACTTCGTGAAGATTAGAGATGAAGACTTGAAGCTTGAAGAAGAACCTTGAAGGAGAACGTTTGCTTAGGATGAGGGTTTGGGACTTGAGTTTGGGGAGTAAAAATATGACTAACTGTTTGAGTGAGTATTGGACAATATTTTGGGTTGTATGAGGGTGAATTTGGCTACGTATAGGTAAATAGACATCTAGGAACACTTAGGCCCAAGACATAGAAGTCTCAGACCGAAATTAAAAGATAGTCCCTAAAATGTACAGGGGCATGTCACGGAGGCAGTGTGAAAACCCCACTGAAAATCACACTTCAGAATTTCATAATTGCTAATCTTTCGCTCTTAAACTGGGGTTAAACCCTTCTTCACCTAATTTTAACCCCCTGAACAAGAATATAAAGTTAGATTTTTTAAATAGCAAATGGATTTAGAGATATATGGAATTTAAAACTTTGGGCATTTTGAGGCACATTTTTGGGCATTTTATGGTCGTTTCAAATGCTAATTTAGTTGTCATTTGTAGAATCTGCAGTTCGTTGTTGCAGTATTTGATGTCCTATTAGCACTAGAAGATTCATCCTCATAAAGTCTCTTACTCTAGCTCCCAGGGTAGTAGTTGCAGTATTTGATGTCCTATCAAAATACAACACATATAATGCCTAAAATAAGAGATGTTGTGGTTCTTAATGCAACTTTTTATGGGTTTTATGTGTTTTTTTGTTGTTATTACAGAAAAGGTAGGTTGACATGATTTTGAAAGTAAATTGCATATTGCTCACCTACGAGTCGTAGTCCAAGCTATGAGTCGTAGGGTGATCTCGTAGCAAGAAATATAGAGCAAAAATCAGAGATCTGCTAAGTAAGGTCAGCTCTACGAGACCACTATATGAGTCATAAGTCTCTCTACGACTCATATACATTGACTCGTAGCAAGAAACAGAGAGCCAAAATTTTGGACCAAAAATTGAAGGCAAAGACTACGGAGGAGTATACGAGTCATAGCCCAAGCAATAACTCATACCAGTGGGTCATAACAGTCAAGTATAAAATGCCAAGTGCCTAATATGAGACACCAATTACGACTTGAGGTTACCTTACAAGTCGTACCTACGAGTCATACCTGCTGCCAGTTATTTTTTCTATGTAATTTTTAGGGTTAAGTTTGTAAATGCTATAAATACTTTATGTTAGGGTTCATTTTGAGGGAGATTTGAGATTTGAGACATTGAATATTCTCTCCAAAATATTTTAGGGTTTTTAGTATAGATTCTTATTTTCTATTAGAAAACCCACTTTTGAGGATTGCAAATCTTACATTGTATTCATTCTCCATCTATCAAAGATTGTGGTTTGCAACTTGTAGTGGTACTGTTCTTTCTTGCTTTGGGTAAAATTCTCAACTATGTATTTTGTTTGCATTCTTATTAGTTTTGCCTTAGCCATGAGTAGATAAGCACCCATAACTTGGGGTTGTGGGAACCATGGGTAGTTGACTTAAGATGACCTAGATTAATTGCATTTCTATGATTGGGATATTGCATGTATTATTTATTTTCCTTCATTTTGATTGTTGTTTGGTGGTAGCCAACACCAAACCCCACCTACTATCATGATCCTGACCAAGGTAGTGACGAATAGGAAAACATAAGTAAATGACAGAATTTGATTGATATGTTCTCATCTAATCAACCAAACTTGACCAAGGGAAGGTTGACTGGGACAATGGGTAATTGTTAGTTGGCATACCACGGATGCCGACCATGCGCCATGATGAAATTAGACCTTCACCTTCACAAGAAGGCTGGAAGAATCTAAGTTACCATCTTGCATGCGAATTCATAATAATAGTTATGTTTTCTAGTGTAATCGAGTCAACGAACCATAGGGAATACAATTCCCAAGTTGTCCCTTAATTTGAGTGTTTCCTTACATAGTAGCATAGTGTTTGTTTTATATTTGTGTCCAAATCATAAACCCCACTGCAATTGGAGGTTTTAGTTATAAATACTAGAAATGATTGATAGTGAATTCTTACAGTCAAGAGCTATATTCCCTGTGTATTCGACCCTAACCTTCGATTAGGTTAATTGCTGACAACGACTGCTTTCTTATTTAAGCATGAACATCATACAAAATTATGGTACCCTTGCGGGGGAATACAATAGGTTCTTGACTTGATTTCACTGTTAGTTAGGTCAAGTATTAATTTCTTAACTCTCTTGAATTTTACTTTTATTTTTCTTTTTGTTGCTTGACTCTATGTTGCAGGTTGATTTGCAAAATGGTCAAAGAAAAGTTCTGCATTACAAGTGAATTTTTGGAAGCCCTGCAGAGAAAGGTCCTGTTTTATTGGCAAGATTTCAAAGACCCCCAAACTCATCTACAAACATTGTGGGGAGTTCTTAGGACAAGACATCCTTCTTGGGAGGTCATGGCTCTCCAAACCTTTCCCATGACTTTCAGGAGCAAAGCGGCTAAATGGTGGTCAATGCTCCCAATACATGTTTTTTCTAACTAGGAGGAGGTGCAGAGAGTCTTCCTCATGAACTTCTACAAAGGGCCCAACAAGCAAGAACTATAGGATAACATATGTAATTTTAAACAAGTGCCTGGAGAATCTTTGATAGTAACTTGGAAAGATATAAGAAGTGCTTAGAGACAAAGCGGAACCATTGTCTGACTGATGATGAATTGGAGGCTAGTTTCTACCAAGCACTTACCTCTGAACAGCAAGGGCATGCTGATACCTTATTTTGAGGGTACTGTTTGTTATTTTTGAGGTGACCATTCAATGAAATTGCTGAATACATGGACAAGTTATCTGTCGTCGTTCAAGTCTACCTACAACTTCAAGAACAAATAGTATCATTCATCTATGTATCAAAGGGAATCCCTAGCACTTTTAGAAGGAAGAGAGTGCCAAATTGGCTCAGGTTACCGCACCAACAAGGCTTCACCGATAAACTAACTACGATTGAGTGTATGCTTGAGCAAGTGCTCATAAAGACTAATGAGCAAGAAGAGGTTGTGCAAGAGATAAAATTTGATATCATCAAAGTGAATTATAAGGTATGTCAACAAGCAATCGCAATACAGAGACTTGATAACAGGGTTGAACTACTTCAACATGATTAGAGCCTATGCAAAGAGACCAGAGAAGACTCTGTCAATCCATGAGGAATTTTGAGTACTCATGATGACACAATCGAGCCATAACATTAAATAATACACTTCTTGGGAGGCAACCTAAGTATCTTTTCTATTTTTGGACTATTTTAAGTTTATGCCATTTTCTTGAATTGGTAAGTAATAGTTCGATGCTTGTTTTGATGTGTTAAGACATTGGGTCAGTTGTATTATTCTCGACATTGGTGTATCTGTAAGTTTGATTTGTAGGAACTGACTAAAAGCTGAAGAGATGGAAAAAATTGCATGTAGGCCAGTCTCTACGGGCAGGCTTACCAGTTATAGTAACCACTATGACTCGTAGTCATGCCTCATAGAGGGAAACACTGATTATTGAAAGTTGGCACACACACTACGAGCCAACCTTATGATTCGTAGGGTCCTCTACGAGTCGTAAGTGGGGTTGTAGTGATCAGGTATAAATTCTGAAATTTTTTTAAGTGTTGGATTTTCTATAAGAGTGGAACCTATAAGTTGTGGGACACCCTACGGCTCATAGTCGGGGTCTCGTAGACCTGATCTGAAGAATTGTGAAAGTGACCCGATTTGGTATATAAAAGGGTAAACATCTTTTAACTCCTCATTTCCCTCCTTGAAATGGTTTTTCTTCTTTTATAACCCCCAAAACACTATTTATTGCTGTTTCATTCAACCCCAAACCATTTTTCTATCATCATCTCCCAGTAAGTGCATTTCCTCAGGGTTTCAACTCTTCTTCTTCTCATTATATCTTCATTTTTTCATCTAGTAGGTTTTTGGGGTTAACTTTGGTAGACCCCTGCTATGATCTTGCTTTATCAATGTTTTAACTTGTATGATCATAGTGGGCATAACCATTTGAAAATGATTGTGTTGGTATGAAGAGTAGGATCTAGAGCTGTTACTTTCCCTACAATGATTAAATTATTTATGTCTGCCCTTGCTTGGTGATTGTAAAGTTTGATATTATGTTTATATGAGAATGATTGATGATCCTTAAGTGATTATTTGGCAAAACCATGTTGGGGTTGAAATTTGTGGATATTGGGGTGTTCTCATTTGGCTACAGTGAAATACCCTTGTATAAACTTGTGCGACCCTTTATGTGCCTCCATACGTCGATACTGTCATTAAAATGGATGAGTTTTGATATTTGTTCATACTACAAATGTTTTGAATGAAAGGAACAATTCATGTTGCATTGTGGGATAATAGAATTGGAGTGATTAGACTAGTTATAGGGTTGATTGTATGTTTGATTCACGTGCCTCTTGTTTAGTTTTTGGGACATTGTGGAGAGGTTACAGGCCCATAATGTGCCTTCTGTCTTCTAGTACGAGGATCCACTATGAGTTATAGGTCATCCTACGAGTCGTAGTGGCCCTTCATAGAAGGCAACAGTCACCTATGGTACCTTAACATTTTCCATATGAGACCCACTTACGAGTCATAAAGCTTGTTATGACTCGTACTAGGGGTCTCATTGACCCGATCTAAGATTTTCATATTTTTCTGGAATGAGGTACAAGCCCAGAATACGACTCATAGGGTAACATATGAGTTGTACCTACATCTCGTATCTGATTCAAGTATGTAATCTCCTAGAGACTTTGGTTTTACAAGGCTACAATATGGCTCGTAGGTCATCCTACGAGTCGTATCTTCCCCTTGTACCTGCACACTTGCATCTGGTTTAGTGTACTCACTTTAGTAATTTTTTATTCCTTGTGTGTTTATTTTGCACATGACTCATTTGTTGAAGCAAATATCATAGGACTTATAATCTGGTGTTGGTGACTTTTTAGATACAATGCCTCCAAAAGGTCGAAGGGGTGCTGCCTCAACTTTGAGACACTGATTGAGAGATGAGACATCAGATGATGATCAATCAACTAAAGAGATAAATGTGTACATTGATCCTGAAGCAAATGTGCCGCTGACAAGATACCAAGCATCAAGAGTTCCGATGGAAATAGATAGCCCCTCCCAGTCTTAAGAGGAGGGTAATGAAGACAGGTCGAATGATGGCCTTTCACTTTCAGAGTCAGGGTCCATTGGGGCATCTCAAGCTAAACCTGAGGGGACTAATTCTCAACTCTTGGTAGATCCTACTGCTACTGCCACTTCCACATATCCCAGAAATACTAGATGATGTGTTCTAGGCATGAAGGAAATATATGATGAATGGTTAGAACTAAAGGGTCAAGGAAAGCCTATTCGACAATTTCATGAAGAGTTGAAATTCAATGATTCTGGATTGAGTAGAGTGCCTAACCTAGAGGCAGAGATCGACCATCACGAGCTTACATAGCTATCACAGAAATTGGCCAAGTATTCCCTATATTTTGTCTGGGAATTTTATGCCGCCTATTATGTCGTTATTCTCTAAGATCAACCTCGAGGGAAGAAATCAATAGAATGACTGAGGTTGTGAGAAGTTCTAGTGCGAGGTGAAGTTGTTGACATTTCAGAGGAGACTATCAGGAGGGTTCAGTTCGGGCCAAGCTACAGGGTACCTCGTTCAACCATAGAGTATGATGATAGAATTGCAAAGATGAGAAAAGCAGTGAGTGAGAAAAATGTGGATATGAAGACAGAGTTGTTTAGGTCGATAGCCAGCCAAATATGCGAGGAGGATTTTGAGCCTACATGGGTCACAAACCATGCTGCTTAGATCTGGAAATCCCACCTCTCATTTCTTGCTAAGTTTTGGTAGTCTATTATCCGTTGTCGCATCAGGCCAACCTTTACGGTTAATGTGATCACCCTCGAGAGAGTTATAATACTAGCCATTATTCTAGTTGGCTACGATATTGATTGCACCCAAGTCATAGCAGAGCAGATCCATGAGTCAGTGATTCGTACACAGACTTCTTTGTCTTTTCCCATCCTGAAACATAGATTATGTAATGAGGCAGGGGTACGTGTCTCGCTTCACATGGACCGACATGTAGAGGCCCTACGCATCATGGATCTTGGCCTGATCAAGGTTGATGAAAACCTCATTGCCCTATAGAGAGAAGTTGTACCTCCCATTGTAGACCCATTCCTTGTTGAGGCCCAGACTCAGAGTCTGACTCCAGCCACTACCGATACTACTCCAGCTACTGTAGGGCCATCCCTAACTATTGAGATTGAGTTGATGTCATCCTCCAGTACTCCCGCATCAGAATCATCCACTATGCAGGTTGATTCTCTTATCTCTGCTATTGTTTTTTAGGCATTGGTGCTTAGGGTGGCCACAATGGAGTTCCAGTTGCAGAGTTTAGCTAGCCAGATTAAACCATGTGTTAGTCAGACGATCCAGGACTTAGAGGAGAGGGCAAAGGCATTTGCCCATGATTTGATAGATTAGAGGGTTATAGTAGTGGATGGCCGAGTAGATGCCATTGAGGAGCAGATTCAAAAGATGCTTGCAGATGCCCGGCCTGCTGACATGAGCGCAGTGACAGAGGAGTTGGCCAAGTTTAAGGCTAACTTATTGAAGACGTTAGCGACCCAATACCGGTCCCAAAGGTGGCAACAACAAGTGATGATATCTTTAACTTATTCAAGGACCACCCACATGCCCACGGGAAGAAACCTCTTGAGACTGATGACCTAGAGATGAGCCAGAAGAGGCCTAGACCTGATGCCCTAGCAGCACTAAAGGAGGAGCTGATACCAGAGGCGGTGGTGCAGGAGTCAGTATTGATGGTGGCTCTACAGAGAGATCGGGGGTAGTAGACTTCACATGGAGAGGGTAGCTCACGTACAACAACGACCTAGACTGCTAAGGAGGAGGTCATGACCCAGGACCCTGCTGACTAGACTGATACCGGTGCTTGAGCACCATGATGTTTGATCTTTTTGACCCTAGCCCTTACTTTCTACTCATGGATACTTTGTTCTTTTTGTTGGACAATATTTTTGCTAAGTTGGTTTTTGATTTGTTTAAATGTTTTGTCTTTAATGTTGTTTTTACTTTTGTTTTAGATTTTTAGTTTTAAAATGTTGGTTTTTAATATATATATATATATATATATATATATATTTGTTATTTGGTTTTCGTTCATGTCTTTACTTTGAGGACAGAGTATTCTATTTTGGTGGGGTGTGGGAGGTTCTGGATTAAGGTGAAGTCTGAGTAGCCTTGAATCCATAACTTCACCTATTTTGATCTCAAGAGTTTCTTGTCATGTTTCTTTTTCCTTGTGGATGTTTAATTTCTATTGAACCGACATGTTTAGGTAGTGTAGATAATTTGTAGATATATAGTAGTTATTATTTTTGGCATATGTATATAGTTTTTAAATGCTTTTCAAATGATTGAAAATTCGGCACCCTCAAAATTTTGAGATTGTCGATTATTTTCTTACTCAGAACTTGCCTTATTACTTTAAGATTGGTTTGGTGATATGGTTGATTTGGAAGTGATCTTAGGCCTTTGTTCTTCTAGTGAGCCCACTTTTGAATAAATGGCCTTCAAAATGTGTTAGTGAAACCCTTGTTCCAAACGTTGAGCCTCTCATACACTCATTCTTTCTTGATAACTAACTAGCTTAGCTTTGTTTTATTAAATAACTTGATATTGGCCCTAGTCTATCCTTGAACATGTGAACCTTGATCAAGGCTGAAAGCCTAAGGTGAGGGTGGCTACAAGTGGTGGCCTTGGTTTGGGGAATAGATATTGTGTACTTCACCTCAGGCTAAAAGCCTAAGTTAAGGGTGGCCTTTGTTGTGATAAAGTAATGAAAATGAGGTGTTTAGTTAGGAAATAAAGAAAGAAATGAAAAGTCATGAGCCGGGTGAGAAAAAGAAAAGAAATATGTCTTGGATTGAAGAGAGTTGCAAAAATGATATTCAAAAATAAAAATGAGGTGGTTAATTGGGAAATAAAGAAAGAAATGAAAAGTCATGAGCTGGGTGAGAAAAAGAAAAGAAAAGTGTCTTGGATTGAAGAGAGTTGCAAAAATGATATTCAAAAATAAAAAGGAGGTGGTTAATTGGGAAATAAAGAAAGAAATGAAAAGTCATGAGCTGGGTGAGAAAAAGAAAAGAAAAGTGTCTTGGATTGAAGAGAGTTGCAAAAATGATGTTCAAAAATAAGGCACAACTGAAAAAGAGAATGAAAGCACTCAAGGAGAGCTTGAAGTAGGAGAATAAGGGTGGATTTAGTGAAAATGGTCAGGTCAAGAAAGTAAAAGTGTGCGTAAACATGGTCAGGACAACTTCTAGTCACTACTTGCCAAAATTGTCATACCAAAGCCCCATGAACCTATGCTACAAGCCAATAAGTCCTAGAGTGATCCAAATTCACTGTGTCACCAATCTGGAAGTTGAGTATAGAGGCAAGTCTATGGTATTACTCATTTTGCATGAATTTCATTTCTAAGAGTGAGAATGCTTGCTCAGTCCCTGAGTTCTAAATGCTTTTTGAGTGAGTAAGAGGGACTTTTTTTCTGTGAGGACATTTACACTACTTGATTAGCATATGACTGACACAGTGATTGCGGATGGTTGATACTTCTTAGCTTATCATAGTTGGGTTGCCAGATACATCCTTGTATTTTTTTGTTGCTTAGTAGCTTTACAATCTTGTTTTGGAAATGAAAGTTGTGTACCTGAATTAGAGTAAATAATGTATATGCCATTAGTACAACTACTATGTATCTCTCAGTGTCTGCTTAGATTGAGTCATCGCTTGAGAACAAGCAATAGTTCTAAGTTGAGGGTAGTCATGTGCTATCAAAATACAGCACATTTAATGCTTAAAACAAGGGATTTTATGAGTTCTTAATGCGAGTTTTTATGGTTTTATGTATTTTTATGTTGTTATTGCAGAAAAGGTAAGTTAGCATGATTTTGGGAGAAAATTGCAGATTTTGCTAAGGTGCAGGACATACGAGCTCACCTAGGAGTTGTACCCCAAGCTATGAGTCATAGAGTGATCTCGTAGCAAGAAACAGAATGCAAAAATTAGAGATCTGCTAAGTGGAGGTCAGCCCCACGAGACCACTCTACGAGTCGTAAATCTCTCTACGACTTGTATAGGTGAACTCGTAGCAAGAAACAGAGAGCCAAAATTTTGGACCAAAAACTAAAGGCCAAGACTACGAGAGGAGTAGACGAGTCATTGTCTAAGAAAGACTCATACCAGTGAGTCCTAACAGTCAAGTCCAAAATGCCAAATTCCTGATACGAGACCCCGACTATTACTCATAAGTTACCCCCACGAGTCATACCTGCGAGCTGTACCTATCACCAACTGTCTTTTCTATGTAATGTTTAGGGTTAAGTTTGTAAATGCTATACTTTATGTTAGGGTTTATTTTGAGGGTGATTCGAGATTTGAGATATTGAATATTCTCTCTAGAATATTTTAGGATTTTTAGTGTAGATTCTCATTTTCTATTTAGAAAACCCACTTTTGGAGATTGCAAATCTTACATTGTATTCATTCTGCATCTATCAAAACTTATGATTTGTAACTTGTGGTGGTATTGTTCTTCATTGCTTTAGGTAAAATTCTCAACTACTTATTTTATTTGCATTCTTATTGGTTTTGCCTTAGCCATGAGTAGCTAATTACCCAAAACTTGGTGTTGTGGGAACCATGGGTAGTTGATTTGAGATGACCTAGATTAATTGCATTTCTATGATTGTGGTTTTGCATATATTGTTTATTCTCCTTCATTTTGATTGTTGTTTGGTAGTGGCCAAAACCAAACCCTGCCAACTATCATGATCCTGACCAAGGTAGTGACGAATAGGAAAAGGAAAGTAAATGATACGATTTGATTGATGTGTTCTCGTTTAATCAACCAAACTTGACCAAGGGGAGGTTGACTGGGACAATGGGTAGCGATTAGTTGGCACACCATGGTTGCCAACCATGTGCCATGGTTAAATTCGACCTTCATCTTCACAACAGAGCTGGAAGAACCTAAGTTACCATCCTGCATGCAAATTCATATTCACAGTTATGTTGTCTAGGCTAATCGAGTCAACGAACCATGGGGAACACAATTCCCAAGTTGTCCCTAAATTTGAGTGTTTCCTTATGTAGTAGTATATTGTTTATTTTATTTTTGTTTCCAAATTGTAAACCCTCCCCCCTACCCCCAATATGGAGATTTTAGTTATAAATACTTGAAATGATTGATAGTGAATTCTTATAGTCAAGCCCTGTATTCCCTATGGATTCGACCCTAACCTTCAGTTAGGTTAATTGTTGACAGCGACCACTTTCTTATTAGAGCATGAACATCATTAGTAGCTCATGCATAAAGCAACTATCAACATATCAAGCAGATCAGTAGGTGTTATAGTTGATAAAGTATTACAATAAATAAACTTAAAGAGGTCCATGAGGGTGGCTTCTTCTTCTCTACAAAGTTGAAAATGGCAAGAGCTAATTTCTTGTAAACTAACAACAAAAGAAAATATGTGTACATGATTTTTCCTAAAAGGGAAAGGAAGAAAAACAAAGAGATGGGTAGGAGATTTTGAAAATATATGTATGGAGAATGGTACTACACTTACAAACATTATACATGATAATCATTAGCAAATTACATTTTTTTAACCCTACCTCGACGAGTGTGAATTGTCATTGCCACAATCTTATCTAATTCGGTGAGCCATTAAAACTCCATTTGTGAATATGACTACGAGAAGCATAAAATCTATATGAAATGAACTATGAATAACTACTTTAAAGTGTTAATTTATCACGACCTAAGCCTAGGGCCTAGACATGACATGGTGCAAGGGAAACCCAAAGGGACCCTAAGCAAGCCTCTTAGAACATCATTACACATCCTTGGTCGTGGAAGCAATAAATCAAGCATCAAGAGATAAAAGAATGGGAAACTAGGGCTAAGGGGAAACACTTCCATATCATCATAGTCAAGAGATCAGAGTCAAGCGCATATCATAGATACGTAACAATAGAGATCTAACAATAGAGCTCTAATACATAGATAAGAGCGGGGGCCAAGAAAAGTAACCTGGCTAACCCTTATAGTCAAATAGAACATAAGAAAGAGTGTCTCAATACATAACAAGAGAATATCAACTAAGGTTCCTAAAGTGGAGGACACACTAACTAGCCTAATTGGCACCAAACTAGCCACATACAGGAGTAGAATGATCAACTTGGGTACCGGTTCCTACATGGTGACATCATGTAGGCATAGAGTATGCATTAGTACATTTGAATGTACTAAGTATGTAGAATGCAATGCGAATAAGAATTAAGCATCATAATCAAAATACAAAACAATAGGCAGAAGGAATACTATAATGATATGACATGAATGATCAATGCATAAGTAAAACATGCTTAAGTAACTCATGCTCATCTAAGATATCATATGTGTAGAAGAGACCAAGCTAAATTGCCAAATGTATAACCCTTTGGTAGGTTAGTGATGATGCCGCCCCATCACTTAGGTGGATGAGTACTAACCCTCATCTAGGTTGGTGATAATGCTGCCCCATCACTAGAGTAGAGAAGTACAAACCCTTCCATATATTGATGAGTATAAACCCCCCATCTAGGTTGGTGATGATGTCGCCCCATCACCAATTGGAGAAGTGGAAACCCTTCCCTAGGTTGACGAGTACAAACCCCTTTCTAGGTTATTCGGGTTCTTTGTCCCCCTGGATTGGGCATTGTCTAATGCAACACTTTATATAGAACATATCATATACATAAGTTCATTTCATCATCAAATAGACAATCATGTCATATCTCATGCTTTGGACCTTCAACTCCTCAAGAAACCACATCTAGGCATTTTATCAAACACTTAGAGGGTGTGTAATGCTAGTATAAAACCATGAACTATAGAGATGAAATCATGCAAGAAATCAATTGTAAAACTAATAATAAACACCTTGCAACACCCTTAAGTAATATACATCAAAATCCCTTCTCAAATCTTATAATAGAGCAAAGATTTATAGCTCAAAACATGGCAAAATAGTTACTACATAGTTTTAACATAGTGTGTAGTGAATTTCATAATATGTAAGGTTCATTTGTAAATCAACTTTAAATCATGCAATTTGAGTAAAAGGAGGCTTGGGTATCATGGGTGAAAGGAACCCATGAAAGAAACCCACATACCTTAGCTTAGAGATAAACTTGGTAAAGATTAGGGATGGAGACTTGAGGCTTGAAGA
Organism: Solanum virginianum; assembly: GCA_000787875.1. NCBI lineage: Eukaryota > Viridiplantae > Streptophyta > Magnoliopsida > Solanales > Solanaceae > Solanum > Solanum virginianum. The sequence goes on along the minus strand of DF360253.1, from coordinate 32,710 downwards.
AGAACCTTGAATGTAAACATTAGCTTGGGATGAGGGTTTGGGACTTAAGTTTGGAGAATGAAGATATGACTAAGTGTTTTAGTAAGTATTGGAAAATGTTTTGGGTAGTATGAGGGTGAAATTTGGCTAAGTATAGGTGAAAATACTTTTGGGAACACTTAGGCCGAAGACTTAGAAGTCTTGGACCGAACTAACAAAAATAGTCTCCAAAATGTACAGGGGCGCGTCGCGGAGGCAACGCGAAGACCCCACTGGAAATTGCACTTTTGAATTTCATAATTGCTAATCTTTAGCTCTTAAATCGGGTTTAGACTATTTTTCACCTAATATTGACCCCTTGAACAAGAATATGAAGTCAGATTTTTGAAATAACAAATTGATTTTGAGATATATGGAATTTAAAATTTTGGGCATTTCAAGGCACGTTTTTGGGTACTTTTTGGTATTGTTTCAATATCGTCCCCGAATGTAAAAGATACGTACAAGACAAGAAATATCATAAACAAACCAGCCCCAACAAGAATGTAACATCACATTTAAAACACCATTTTCAAAATCTCAACATAAGTGTAAAATCATCATAACTTGCCAACTTAAACATGAATGCATATGAATGACATATAGGCTGAAGCATAAGATTAGAAATTACATAGTGGACTTAGAATTAATACCTTAGGCTTGAGTGGACTGGAAAAGATAAGGATACCGGTTTTGCATGTCTGCTTTGGCCTCCCAAGTAGCACTTTCAATTTGTTGGTTCCTCCAAAGGACCATAACAAATGCCACCTACTTGTTCCTTAATCTCTTCACTTGCCTATCTAGGATCTGAACCGGAACCTCCTCGTAGGTTAAGTTATCCTCAACAACACTCATAACATCAAAAGGCAAAATAGCTTTAGGATCACCAACATATTTTCTCAATATTGAGACATGGAACACCGGATGAACCAAGTTCGTTTCACTAGGAAACATCAATTCATAAGCTACCTTTCAAACACTCTTCAAGACCTCATAGCGACCAACATATCTTGGACTTAACTTTCCCTTTATACCAAAACGGACTACACCTTTCATTGGAGAAACTTTCAAATAAACCCAATCACTCACTTTGGATTCAAGGTCTCTTCTTTTCATATCGGCATAAGATTTGTGATGACTTTAGGCTATTCTTAACCTTTTCCTAATCATCTTAACCTTCTCAAGAGCCTCCATAACCAGATCCAATCCCAATAAAGCCACCACTCCAACCTCAAACCAACCAACCAGTTATCTACAATATCTTCCATAAAGAGCCATAAAAGGAGCCACATCGATACTAGAGTAATAGCTCTTATTATATGCGAATTCAATCAAAGAAATATGGTCATCCCAACTACCCCTCAACTCTAATACACATGCCCTAAGCATATGTTCAAGTGTTTGAATGGTTCTTTCGGCTTGATCATCCTTTTGAAGATGGAAGGTCATAGTAAGGTGAACTTTTTTACCAATCCTTCTTTGAAAAGAGCTCCAAAAGTGTAATGTGAATTGTTAACCACGATCTGATATGATGGATAAAGGAACCCCATGCAACCTCACTATCTCATAGATGAATCAAGACCTTTTTGAAAAGACCTCCAAAAGTGTGAAGTGAATTGTGAACCATGATCCGCTATGATGGACAAAGAAACCCCATGCAACCTCACTATCTCATAGATGTACAACCTTGCATACTCTTCATCCCCATATGTGGTCTTAACTGGTAGAAAGTGAGCCGATTTCATCATCCTATCAACC
>DF360253.1:1284-30859 GCA_000787875.1 Solanum virginianum | reverse complement strand
CATCCTATCAACCACCACCCAAATGGAATCAAAACCTTTCCTAGTCTTGGGTAATCCAACCACCAAATCCATATTAATCGCCTTCCACTTCCAAGTAGGAATCTCTATGTGGTGGGTTAAGCCACCCGGCCTTTGATGTTCGGCTTTGACTTGTTGATAACTATGACAACCGGAAACAAACATGGCAATGTCCCTCTTCATGCCTCCCCACCAATACACCTCTCTCAAGTCTCTATACATTTTCATAGAACTGGGGTGGATAGAATAAGAAGAATTATGGGCCTCATCAAGGATCTTCTCCCTCAGACCATCAACACAAGGCACATAACCTACTTTGGTACCTAAGAGGACTATCTCCCCCTTGTGAGAAAACCTCTACTTTGTCCTATTTTTCCAAGGCCTTCAATTCAAGCAAGGAGGAGTCAAGATCTTTTTTTGCTATCACTTCATCAACTAAAGAAGATTCGGAACCATCAACAACAACAACATCATCACCCACTCCTTCCAACCTAACCCCCAATCTAGCGAAACTATGCACCTTTCTAGCCATTTCCCTATCACCACTATCAACATGGGCTAGGCTACCCATCCACACCTTACTCAATGTATCACCTACCATATTTGCCTTACCTGGATGATAATGCACATTCATGTCATAGTCTTTAAGAAATTCTAGCCACCTTCTTTGTCTCAAGTTGAGATCTTTCTGAGTAAACAAGTAGTGACACCAAATTTTCAATTCAAACACGACGGCGGCTAACTCTAGAACATGTGTAGGGTAGTTCTTTTCATGCATCTTAAGTTGTCTAGAAGCATAAGCTATGACCTTACCATTTTGCATCAATACACAACCCAATCCAACTCTAGATGCATCACAATACACAACAAAACCCTCAAACCCATCCTATAGTGACCATATAGGAGTGGACGCAAGCCTATCCTTCAATGTTTTGAAGATTCTCTCACATTCATCATTCCACACAAACTTAACCTTCTTTTGAGTTAATTTGGTCATAGGGGAAGCAATGGAGGAGAACCGATCCATAAACCTTCTATAGTAACCTCAAGGCCCAAGAAGCTCCTAATATCTGACGGGGACAATGGTCTAGGCCAATTCCTAATCATATTAGTTTTCTTAGGATCCACTTCTATACCATCCCTCGACACCACATGACCCAAGAATGCAACCTCTTTCAACTAAAATTCACACTTGTCATATTTTGGATACAATCTATCATCCCTCAACCTTTACAACACAACCCTCAAATGACCTATATGCTCCTCCCTACTATGCTAGTAGATCAAAATATCATCAATGAAGACCACAACAAAGGAATCAAGATAGGGTTTGAAGACCTTATTCATTAGGTCCATGAAGATGGCCGGTGCATTACTCAACCCAAAAGACATCACCACAAACTCATAATGCCCATATCTAGTTCGGAAGGCCATCTTAGGAATATCACGCTCCCTCACCCTTACTTGATGATACCTAGACCAAAGATCAATCTTAGAGAAGAAGCTAGCCCCTTGCAATTGGTCAACAAGTCATCAATCTTTGGAAGAGGATACCTATTCTTGATGGTGACCCTATTTAGTTGTTCGTAGTCAATGCATATTCTAAGTGACCTATCATGCCTTTTCACAAACAATACCAAAGCAACACAAGGATATTGACTAGGTCTAATAAATCCCTTCTCCAACAAATCTTTCAATTGCTCTTTTAACTCCTTCAACTCCGTCGGGGCTATACGGTATGGGGGGATGGAGATAGGTTGAGTATCAGGATCATAGATGCATAACATGTCCCACAAACACCTCTAATGCATAGATAAGAGAGGGGGCCAAGACAAAGTAACTGGGCTCACCCTTATAGTCTAATATGACGTCTATGCCAAAATCTATCTCCCTTTTAGGAGAGACACAGGAAAGGTCATTTGGGAAGACATCAAGAAATTCATTTACAATCGGAACCGATTCTATGGAAGGGACTTTGGGCTTCATATCTTTAACCCTCACAAAATGATACAAACATTCCCTAGAAATCAACTTATGGGCTTTAATGCATGAAATAAATCAACCGTTGACCATCATATATTGACTCTCCCACTTAAGGACGTGTTCATTTGGAAATTGAAACTTGACCCTATGGGTTCTACAATCAATAGAAGCATAATCGGCATGCAACCAATCCATCCCAAGAATGACATCAAAATCAGCCATGTCTAATTCAACAAGATCACAAGGCAACAACTTATGAAAAATGCAAATAGGAAAACTCCTATAAACTTTCCTAGTAGAAATAGAGGCACTAATAGGAGTAGACACTTCATATGACTCATGTAACAACTCGGGGACAACATGAAACTTTTTAGCAACAAAAGGGGTAACAAAGGAAAAGTGGCACCCGGATCAATCAAAGCATATACATCAAAGTTAAAGATTTTCAACATACTGGTAACAACATCAGGGACCTCACCAACCCTTTCCCTCCCATATATATTATAAAATCGATTGTCCCTTGGGGTACCACCTTGAGGACTAACTCTCCCCAATGGAATTGCATTAGCACCTTGAATTTTGCCACGGTTTCTTGGACAATCTACTCTCTTGTGACTAAGCTCCCTACTACCAAAGCATGCATTAGAATCTTTCAAACATGAACCTCTATGACTCTTCCCACATGTAGGACATGCATCAGTGGGAGCCACCATATTAACATCTTGAGGCCTAGGGATGTCATTGGTCAAACCCCTATTTGTAGCATGATGAGACACTTGGCCTTGAGGGAACCGGCAACCCCTTGGGAACTTACCCCCAAGACGGGCCCTCTTAGCCTTATGCCCCCTTCTCTTCTTCAATTTCTCCTCCTCCATTTGCTCGGTGTAGGTCATCAACTAAGAAAAATCCATGTCACTAATTAGCATGGCGGACCGGCATTCTTCAATTACCAATCAGAGATCCCCATCACAAACTTGTTCATCCTAGATCTAGGCTCGGCCACCAAATGAGGAGCATACTTTGAAAGTTGATTAAAATTGAGGGCATACTCTCTCACACTCATAGCACCTTGTTTTAAGTTCATCAACTCCATCAAATTAGCTTCCCTAAGCTCAAGAGGGAAAAATCGATTGAGGAAGCCCAATTTGAACTCTTCCCAAAGCACCATATTACCAATCCCCTTCTCACCCTTCCATTGATTATACCACATTTGAGCTACCCCTTTGAGTTGGTACGCTGCCAACTCCGCCTTTTCATTTGGCCCAACACCTATGATATTCAAGATCTTATAGACTTTATCAATGAACTCTTGTGGATCTTCATCCACCTTTGACCAATAGAATACCGGAGGATTCATCCTCATGAAATCTCTTACCCTACCTCCTGGGGTAGTAGCATGAGGGCTTGGGCCCCTTAGTTGACTTGGTTTGCCACTACATGGGCAAGCATAGTGAGAGCATCCCAAAGCTCATCGGTGGTAGGTTGCTCCTTGGGAGTTTGGGCCCATCTTCCTCTAGTGTTTGGCATAACCTAGCATAGCAAAGAACAATCATTAGGGGAAAACCTCACTAAAACTCTATAGAATGATGTAGAATATGAAGAAGAGAAATATTTCCTAAAATGTCTCATATCCTTCTATTCATAGTTAAGACACACTTTACAACCATGAATAGCACTCTAATTGAAGTGGTGTGTTTGACTCTAAGAATTTATAAACCTAGTGCTTGGATAACACATTTTGTCACGACCCAAGCCTAGGGCCTAGACGTGGCATGGCGTAAGGGGAACTCGAAAGGACCCCAAGCAAGCCTCTTAGAACATAATTACACATCCTTGGTCGCGAAAGTAATAAATCAAACATCAAAAGATAGAAGAATGACAAACTGAGGCTAAGGGAAAACACTTCCATATCATCATAATCAAGAGATAAGAGTCAAACACTTATCATAGATGCATAACATGTCCCACAAACACCTCTAATGCATAGATAAGAGAGGGGGCCAAGACAAAGTAACTGGGCTCACCCTTATAGTCTAATAGAACATAAGAAAGAGTGTCTCAATACATAACAAGAGAACATAGACTAAGGTTCCCAATGTGGAGGACTCACTAACTAGATTGATTAGCATCGAACTAGCCACATGAAGGAGGAGAATGATCAACTTGGGCACCGGTTCCTACATGGTGACATCATGTAGGCATAAAGTATACGTTAGTATATTTGAATATACTAAGTATGTAGAATGCAATGCAAAAAAGAATTAAGCATCATAATCAAAATGCATAACAATAGGCAATAGGAATACTATAACGATATGACATGAATGATTAATGCATAAGTAAAACATGCTTAAGTAACTCATGTTCATATTGGATATCATTTGTGTAGAAGAGACCAAGCTAGATTTCCAAATGTACAACCCTTTGGTAAGTTAGTGATGATGTCGCCCCATCACTTAAGTGGATGAGTACTAACCCTCATCTAGGTTGGTGATACCCATCACCAAGGTGGAGAAGTACAAACCCTTCCCTAGGTTGATAAGTACAAACCCCCATCTAGTTTAGTAATGATTCCACCCCATCACCAGGTGGAGATGTACAAACCCTTCCCTAGGTTGACGAGTACAAACCCCCATCTAGGTTATTCAGGTTCTTAGTCCCCCCGAATTGGACATGGTCTAATGCAACACTTTATAAAGAATATATCATATATATAAGCTCATTTCATCATCATATAGTCAATCATATCATATCTCATGCTTTGGACCTTTGACTCCTTAAGAAACCGCATCTGCACATTTTATCAAATGCTTAGAGGGTGTGTAATGCTAGTATAAAATCATGAAATATAGAGATGAAATGATGCAAGAAAATCCTTTTTAAAACCATCAATCAACACCTTGCAATAATTTCATAATATGCAAGATCTATTTGTAAATCAACTTTCAATCATGCAATTTGAGTACAAAGAGGCTTGAGTACCTTGGGTGAAAGGAATCCATGAAAGAAATCACATACCTTATCTTAGAGATGAACTTGGCAAAGATTGGAGATGAAGACTTGAAGCGTGAAGAAGAACCTTGAAGGAAAACCTTAGCTTGGGATGAGGGTTTGGGACATGAGTTTGGGGAGTGAAAATATGACTAAGTGTTTTAGTAAGTATTGAGAAATGTTTTGGGTAGTATGAGGGTGAAATTTGACTAAGTATAGATAAAAATACATTTAGGAACACTTATGACCAAGACTTAGAAGTCTTGGACTGAATTAACAAAAAAAATAGTTCCCAAAATGTACAGGGGCGTGTCGCAGAGGCAATGCGAAAACTCCACTGGAAATTGCACTTTGGAATTTCATAATTGCTGATCTTTCACTCTTAAATCGTGGTTAGACCCTTTTTCACTTGATTTTGACCACTTGAACATGAATATGAAGTCAAATTTTTGAAATAACAAATGAATTTTGGGATATATGAAATTTAAAATTCTAGGCATTCCGAGGCACGTTTTCGGGTACTTTTTGGGGTTGTTTAATAATTGTAACAAGTAATATGAAATCAAAAGTTCACAATAAAGCCTACAAGGCTGTAAGATTATCCAAGAACATAGATGTTCAAGAGTAGTAAATGTAAGGAACCATAAAAACTAGAGATAAATTACAAAATGTTTTCACATTTAGCTAAGGGTGACGTGGTATAGTACTATTTTGACTAGTAATGAAGAATTTAAATCCTTGAAAGCATAAAATGAGTCTTGATTTCAATTCCAATTCTAGTTCATTTTATACTTATTTTACCATAATACTCAAAATATATTTTTAATGATGTTTATATTTATTTTATAATAGCATATAATATATAATTCAACTTACACATGGAATGAATGTGCAAAAAATTAGAATTTTAGACCTTTTGTATGGTGTGATTATAGAGACCAAAAAGAAAGGAGCACTAAAATTAAGATAGAGCTGTCAAAATTTCAACATCTAAATAATTATAAATTGACTACTACATGATAAGTGTACGTGCAACACGTGTCTAAAGACTGGTATATAATAAAAGATCATTGTAGTTCTATATCTTAAACCTAATAAATTTATCAAATAGAAAAGAAATTTTAATATAATTTGACGATGCGGCTAACAATTTATATCATGCACTATCCTCTTCTTTGTTAGCTTCAAAGTGGACAATAATTATTTCCATTTATTAAGCTATGAAGAACTTTTCTTTTAACTAGCAAAGCAAAGAGCATTATTTTCAATAATTATTAGAGAGTTTAATCAATATAGAGCTTGTAAATTGCATAAAGAGTTATTATTCTTTTTATTTCTTTAAAATTATGTTTATGTATTGTAGTCTGTAGCGGGTGGATGCATATTTTTTCTTGATGTGCATAATTTTTGAGCTTTAATTGATGTTATTTCTCTTTTTGTCTTCTTTTCAATTTTGTACATTGAAGCAAATTTATTACAATTCAGTGAATTTTTTTGTTTTGATATATTGAACTTTAGTGTATTTGGTATAAACAAAATAATTTTCAATTTTTCTTACTCAAAATGTTTGATAAATATTTTTTTATAAAAAAATAATTTTTTTAAAAATGAGAAAAATACCTTCACTACTAAAAAACAAGTTCTACAATACATTTATTATTCTCAAAAAATATGATTTAAAATCATCCACAGTTTTATTCAAATTTGAATTGTCATGAATATTCACAAGTGATCACAACATAAACACATGAATTTTGTAATGCAAAACAATTTGCTTGGAAAATTCTATAAAAACCACACCTATGGCAACGTTTCTTCATTTCACTTCACTGTTGATTTTTGAGATCACTATCTATCTTTTACAAGAGGAAACAACAAATGGTCTTCTGATTGATACCTTCTTCATTGACAATTCATGAAAACTTATACTTAATTATTTCAATTATAATTATTTACTTCAATTTTTATTTAGTAACATTGATATTATTTGAAAAATACTGCACTATATGATTTTGCATTCACATACAACGCTCGTGTATGTACATGCATCAACACTAGTATGAATATATGTATGTGAAGTCGAATGAATTATGGTTATTAATTTACCAATCTGATCAAATTTGCTGTCAAGGATCAAAATATTAAACAATTTAACAAGTCTAATTTTTCTAATTTACAATAGTGTAAGTATGACAACAAGTAAAAGAGTAATACAACCAATAAAACTCTGGGTTCTAAACTATTTATTCCCTGATGATAAGCTCAGAGCGATGGAGACTTTCGTTGATGAAATATAAACTATCTCCATCCAAAAGTGTCCAAGCAAGACCACACAGGTTCCTGTAGCCAACAACCACACCACTAGTCCAGGTGAAGTTTCCCTTGTGCTTGCTGACATAGTCATTGCCTGGACTCATACGAACTAAAAACTCATGATCCACTGCAAGTGGCTCTGACTCCTCCTATTTCATTCCCAAAAACAACCCCAAGAAATGGAATGTTGTCACGCTCCGAGAGGGTACCCTTGGTGTGGCCGGCACTCAGAGACTATTGCTAGTCCCCAAGCAAACAACTCGGCGTCATCATATTTGTTCACTCAAAATCTAATAGAGAAAGACATCAATGATTATGAAATACTAAATGAAAATAAATGACAAAACGATAATAAAAGGCCAAAGGCCAAACAATCTATCTATCAACTAAGTAAGACTAGTGATGAAAGAAACTAGTCAAAAATGTGATCCAGTCATAACTCAATAGTCTAGTCTATGAAGCCTTCTAAAACATCTAACTAAATAGTACCAATGACAGACCCATGGCTACATCTAAATAGAATAAAATAAGTCTAATTAAAAGCTAGAACAGAAACATAATGTCCTCCAAAAGCAGGGGAGGACTCACTGATCAGGTGAATGCAAGTAGGTCCTCAATGGAGCACCTATTGAGGACTACTAGTACCTATCTCTCTATCATGAAAAGATATAGACCCAAATGGAAAAATAGCAGAAAAAATATGAAATAACATCAACTCAAATAGCTCAAAATCAAGAAGTAGGAAACTCGGTCAGTAAGTCAAGATTCTAAAATAAGAATGCAATTTAGACAATAACCACTTATATACCATCTAATCCAATCCACTCAGAGTACTATCAAGGCCTATTTGGGAGTTTCTCTAACTGAAAACCATTACCTATGAACTGGTCATGATACAACAAAGCGATGTCATTGCCACATCCATCCCATACCTTGCAAGGCTAAGGGACGTCCCATCAATGGATCCAAAATTAGTAAAATCAAGTCCTCTTTTTGGGACAATAGGAAACATCAAATTTTACTGTTCAATCCTCTCTTACACTAGCTACGTAGCTATTAAGTTCTAGTTGGACTTACTCTTACTCAATTTTGGTGCTTAATACTCCTCCCAAGACTCAACATGCTCATAAGACGTCAACCCTATTATTAAATCATTCATCTTGTCTTATTGGACATTTGTCAAATCAAGTCATCACATCAACTATCAACTCCTTGGTTACATTCTTTTAAGGTTCAACTTTTGACTCATAAAGACTCTATCATGCATCATCCTAACTCATAGCATTTAGAAAAAATAAAAGTAGAGTAAAAACATTTAGGGATTTTATAGACTCTTTAGGCTCAAATTATACTCATGCATACCTATTTAAGTGAAATATGTAAAAATAACACGAATTCATTCTTGGGTTCATGTAGAAAGGTAAAAAATATCTATTTCAAGTATTTAATTCATAAAAACTCTAGTTCATACAAAATTATATAGAAACACATTAGGATTTAAGTAAATCTTTGAGAAGTATTCATGAGAGACTCAATTCACTTAGAACTCTATCAATTTAGATTATGGGGCACATGGGATAACATAATTCATATTTTCGTTAGTCTTACATACCTGGAAGTTTTGAATCTTGAAATAGCTTCAGATAATTGACATGATTATCTTCAAACCCTAGTTTTTTTTCTCCCTTGAAACCTTGGTCTAAGTTTGAAAAGGTGTTTTAGCGTAAAAAGGTTAAACTGATAAGTTTAGGAATTTATGTAGGTATAACAACGTAAGATTTAGGCTTTGAAAGGATGGAAAATGACCCAAATAACCTTTTTCAAAAAGCTGTCAAAGTTATCCACGGGCCCACCTACGGTCCGTAGGAACCAATTTGTAAATATTTGAGCAAATTTTTGGGTCTTTTGATAAATTTCACAAGCCCAATCTACGACCCATAGATGGCTCCATCAAATATAGAACCAAAAAATGGATTTTCTGAAGTTTTTCCATGAGTTAATAGTACGATTTGTACATAAAACAACGACATGTAACGCAGCTCGTAACTCACCTCTACTCTGGCAGTCTGCAGTAAAATGACTATAACTTTTGACACCGAACTTCAAAAGAGGTGAAATTGGTGGCTTTGGAAAGATAATTCAAAGACCTTTCATTTGGTAGGTAATGAGGCACCTAATTATTTGTGTACTGAGATTTATAATCATTTAAATTTTATCCTTGTATAATCTAATGATGAAAACTCAATTTATAGGAAGGTTTTGAACTCAGTTAAGTACTAGAGGTCTCTTATGACCCTAATCCACTTCCCACATATAAGAATGAAGTTTGAAATATAAGTACATGTAAGAATAGATTTATGAGGTATCACATGACTATCATGGCTACATTAAGTCTCATGAGTAACCAAATGGAGTCACTAATTGAAGTTTAACTAGCCATTAGCGAATGATTTTATTTCTTAGACATATATAGTATGTAGTAACTAATTGTAAGGACCTAGATTTTGTATAGGTTTAGTGGTGCTTGGAATTCAGTTCCAGAAAAGTTTTGACCAAGGTGACACCTTATGGACGCCTCTAGGGGTCGTGTTACCCCTATACGAGACCCTTAAATCAGTTTATACTCCTTCATTACCAGTCATTATTATTCTAACACTTACCTTCTCATTCACTCACTCAAATACTTTCCAAATCCTCTTTTCGAGCTCTAATCAGAGGATTGACATGGAACCTTCAAGATCAAGATAAATTCACTTTCAAGCACTCAATCTAAGCTTATTTATATGGTTTAGGATCATCATGGGTCTCCTTCATCAAGCCAAGTTCAAAGGAATTCTATTGGCTAAGCTTTTCACAAGAACCGATAAAAGAATTAATTTAAATGGTCATATCACTTAGCACAAAAAGAACTAGATGACCTATAACCTGTCAAATTGAATCTCTTTGAATTAGATTTCTAATGCATCTGGTTTCACCCAATTCTGAGTTTAGAGTAAGAAGTTATACCATTTTTTGTAGAACCTGCCTAGGCTGGGACAGTGTGGTTTCACGGAACATGAGAAGCTTCATGATCTGTGAAGCCGTTCATGATAAGTTTAGGATAAAATTCAAAGGGTCATTTTATTAAGATGCTTTTGAAATTTTGGCCTATCTCCAAGGCTTTTTAAGACCTTTATACCCCCTTTTACACTCCTAAACAACCTCTATCTAATTTCATAGACCCTTATTCAAGACTAACACTTAGTTTCTAGAATCAAACTCTCAAAATTCTCTCCAAGTGTCATCTTCAAGATTCAAGCTAGGAATCTATTGGGGTTTCAACTTCAAGCTAAATTCTTCTCAAATTCATCTTTCTAAGCAAGGCATGTGGGATTGATTCATGGTCCCTTTTAACCATGAAGACGCAAACTCTTTTTACTCCTTGATTTATGAAATTAAGCTTACTTTGAATATAGGTCTTTTAAATTATTGTTTATTTGAGTCAATTAAGATATAGGATACGTTTAATTGATGTTTTAAAGTGATTTAAGCCCTAATATGTTGAATTGCATTGATATTATGCAGATTTGAATATGCATGTCCCCTTTAATGGTTGATTTAAGCATGGGTAATCTAAATTGTGATTTAAATGTGAATTTACTTATGGATTTACTTTAATTTCATATTATATTGTTGATTTAAGTATGAATCTCTATTTTCTATGCTATTCTGTCATCGTTGACGGCATATGCATACATAAGGATGGGTTTTCATGAAGATTATGAAGTGGATTAAGCCCAATTATGCATATGAATATGATCTTGAAGAAAGTATGATTATAAAATGACAAGAATCACAAAATGTCTAAGATATGGCTCTTTGAGCAATTATAAGTATATGTACAAGTATGAATGAGCTATTCTTATGCATGAAAGTATGAAATGAAGTATGATTTAGATTTTAAACCCAAATATGCATGATTATGAAGTACGTTTTGGCTTTTAAGCCCAATTATGCATGATTATTATTTGAAAAGACCTATGCTTCTATTTCAAGCATGTATATATAATAGTATTCTCGTAGGATAATGACTTAGCAGCGAGAGAACCTTGAGATGAAGGCTTATCCCCTTAGTTAAGGCATGACCAATTAGAGGTGAATCTCATTGTCCCATAACTATGTACCACCGTAGGTTAAAGGAACACCCATTAGGTGAGGCTGAATCCTTAAAAGGGTTACCTATTAGGTAAAGTTGTCTCTTTAGAAAGATCATCTATTAGGTGAGGCTTGATTCCCTAAATGGACCAGCCATTACTAGAGGCTTGGTCAATCAGGTAGCTTTAGTGGATCCACTTAGGCATTATGGATTTTCAGCTTGGCAAATGACTCTCCCTGTCTTCTGGTGTAGGTGTAACATTAGAATTTCATGTAATAGCTCGCATGGTCTTACATGTATGTTGAGGTCCCATCCCCCCTATGATAAGTATTATGGTATTTCATGCATCATGGACTTTATAGCATATTGTTATATTACTTTTATTTTCTATATACCTCATTTTATAATATGTGTCCTTGTCATATAACATTGAATGTAATTTTGATAAGTCATATGCATTGCATGCTCACATATTTAGTATATTCAAATGTACTAACGCATACTTTTGCCTACATGATCTAACCATGTTGGATCTGGAGAGTATCTTCATACATCATTTGAAAGCTAGACCAGATTTGAGACATTTGTTGTGGTGAGTCCTATCTTCCAAGGATAAGCCACCATTCCTCTACCTATGTTGCTTTCGTTTATGTTATTTATTTTGAGGCTGAGGCTGAGACATGTCTTGGCCCCGTCCTATCTTATGACTAGAGGCATTGTTGAACATCTTGTAGACTCTTGTACGGATATATGCTATGTGTTGTATTTGGAGATTATGATTATGGCTATCTATTGGATATGGATATTATGGATTAATTATGAGCATTATGATATGAATTTATACTATGATGTGAAAGATCCTAAGTCTTGCTTTGCCCCCATAGAGTGAGTCATACTTACCTTCCCCTTAGTCTTATGTGTTATGTGTTATGTGAATCCATGTTAATCTCTATCCCTATGACATCCCCATAGTGTGAGTTCTACTTTTTCATCTCTTTGAACTATGTGTTTACTATTTCATATGTGCTTCTGAACTGATGATGTGTGAATGGATGTTATGAGACTTATTTGGGAACTCTTAGGTTTTCATTCACCATGTCACTCCTAGATCTTAGGTCTGGGTCATGACATTAATGAAAGACTAACTAGCCGTTAGCTAGCCATTGGAGTGAACCTATATATATCCTTATCTTTCTTGAGACTTGAAGAATATAAAATCCTTTTTATTATTCTTGAGATACTATTATTTCTATCCTAGCTTAAGACCTACCAACTTATACTATTTCATGGATGCTTTTAAGTTCTTATAGTACAACTCTTCCTGTATAAGCAGCATACATATTCCATTTTAATGTTTATAGGTAATTTACAGTGTAAAGTCTCAAAAACTACATTTCTTTTGTTTATTTCAGTCTGCACTTGTTTGAATAGAATGAACCAAGGAACAAAATGTTGGCCTATCAATCAGGCATGTCTTGTTTGTGGTGAACAGTACATAAACGTTTAGTTTAAGTTTCAATTGGGATTGGTATTTTCAATTATGTCCTAATTTCATAGGTAGTTATTTCCTTACCTGGTGATTTTCTCGAGCTAAACATTTTTCTTAGTTTTGCTGCTAAGTATTATACCTATCATATATCTCTGTTATAATTTGATAGTCGAGGCATAAATATGAAATATTGTTCTGTTAGCTCTTTATTTCGTGATGATTATGTTACTGAGGCATTTGATCTGGATTATCCCATGAAAACTCCACCTCAAAGTGTTTATATTTCAGATTCTGTCAATGGGTTGATTTGTCTTTCTAATGGGTTTGGTGGGTTGGTTATTTGGAATCCATCAATTAGAGAGTTCATGGAAGTGTTCGACTTTGTACCTCCACAGATGAATGAGTGTTGGTACACTGGTGGTTTTGGATATAATGAGGTTCATGACGAATATAAAGTCATCAATATTTTAGTAGCATGCATGATTAATGAAGATTTCTATGCCATGATATAGAGTTTTAAGAGCGATTCTGGAAACACTTAAAAGGTTTTAAATCTGGCGTGAGTTACTGTGATTTGACTAAGTTTGTGAATTGAAAGCTTCACAAGATTACTTTATGTAGACGTGATGGTGCATCACATTTATTGATTTGGTTGATGAGAAATAGGCAAAGGTTTATCCACTTGCTTATAGTACTCAAGACACATACTCCGTTATTACCCACACATCATAGGAGTATTATGATAACTATTAAAGAGCAAAGAAAGATCACTTCCTAATACTCCAAGCATCGAACTTCCTCCTTCGTAGCTGCAGGGAAGCTCCACCTTTCCTCATTTCTCATCAACCAAATGAGGTGTGTGATCCCTTTGCAACTTGTCAATACACTTACGAAACCGTTGCCAAAGCCAGCCTTTGCAAGGTGTCGTTCCAAGTTAGGCGTTGTTACACCACATCTAACTTGAGAGGGTGTATTAAACATACTAATTTTATATTATCATTACTAGAATAATTTACTGCTTTTTTTTTCTAGTGATAAAACTGGTGATGGTCCCTATAATTCACTAAAGATAACCTGAAGAGAAACATTATTGGATAAAGTGAGTCATTGAAATGAAAAATAATGTGATTTATTAGAGGAGCAAGCATTACAAAATTCAAAATTTTTTTTAGTAGCAACAGGTAAAGAAAACTTCTTCACCCAAGAGAATGACCCATGAGACAATGCCATAGCGAGAAAGGAATATTTGTGAAGCCAATATTGATGGATATTGGTAGTCTATATGGATGTTGTGACCACTCTTAGAGTCAATTCTTATTTTGTCCTTGTACCAACGGCTCCTGAGTATTCAGATTCTTCATAAGAAAAGTAAAAGGAAAAAATTCAATAGACATTAGATTATCTTTAAAAAAAAAATTGGATACAAAAATAAGATTCTTTTTTATTAATGGAGCACATAGAGTGTTAGAAAGTTTGAAAACAGAATTAGATGCTTGTATCTGAGTTGAACTAGCATGAGTAATAGAAATAGTTTTACCATCACCCATGGATATTCCCTCATTACCTATATACCCTTCAAGATTGTGAGGTTTAGCCTTGACATGATGAGTCGCACCAGAATCTAGAACCAAAGAGCTTTCTGTTGACTGCAAACTAGAGGAAAAGTTGGCCTTAGCTTAAAAATGATAGTGGAATTTAGAACGATATACATCTGCAGTGTGTCAAATTTTTTGGCACAATTGGCATTAAAAATATTGTCTTGAGTTTGATCTCCAGTTTTGCTAATTGTTGGAGTTGGACTATTCAGGTACAGATTAGTTCCACAGTCTATTGTTAAAGCAACAATTGTTCCTATTAGACTGGTGTGACATGGTTGCCTTCTGTGCTACATCAGCTATGATATTGGAGAATGACTTCTCGAGATCTTGGTGCTTGAGGAAAATATCATGATGAATGATTTGTTAAAACAAGAAAGTAATAGTACAAAAAAATTCTAAATAAGAACTTTTTTGGCTTAGATCTCGAAATATGTTTCTTGAAGATAGTTGGAGTCTCTCCCATTAACAAATGGAAGAATAAATGACAACTCTATTTCAGGATTCAACTAAGTCATAAAACAAGTAGCATCTAAGAATGTTCCTCTTCTATTCTTGAATTGGTGATTTCACCTTTTGATTAAAGTCTCTCAACTGTTTTCAAGGGAAAGTGTTTTTGATTGCTTGTTGAAGTGATATCTAAGTGTTTTTGATTGCTTGTTGAAGTGATATCTTTTCAAAGAAAAAAAACTATTTATAGGATAAAAGTTTTGAAAGAAAAGACTTTAATTAAAATTATATTTAATATAGGTTCAAGAATTGAATAAAGAAGTTATGTATCTTACAATAAGCTATAACGTAACAATGAATGCTACATTTAACATTCATGTATTTTTTGAATTTTTCTAAAAATAAAACTTTTACCACATGAATTTATTTCAAAATTTAATTGAAACACTAACTCTTACAATCTCCCACTTGTTTCAAAAAAAAAATTTATCATTGAAAAATCAAAAAATATTTTGAGAAATTAATCTAGCAACATGCATTAATAATGGTGTCGTTTGGACTTGAACTATTAGCTAGTGAAGAACTTACTAAATCATTGACTACTTAGTGAATGAAAATTGAACTAAGTGGTTCATTGAATGAAGTAGAAAAATACTCCACACATGTTACTATGTTCTGGTGAAAATCGAAATCTTTTGACACCTTATGGCCATATATCCTGAATCCTTTTAGATAAGTGCTTTAAGATTTCCCTATTAAAAATCTTATTGCAGTGGCCTCTACTTTGCACTTAGTATGGTGAATTCATCAAGAGTAACTTTGCATACTCCAACCAAATAGTCTATGAATTTCATTAAGAGAAATTAATCTCATCCTCCTTTACAACAATGTATGAATAAATCTTTCCAGAGTATTCCTACACACTCCAACCGAAATTGGTTTATAGACTTATGAAGAGAATATAATCTCAATCATGCACATCTACTTACTCTTTTTTCTGTAAAGAAATGAGAATTTTATTGATGTATTTCACAATTATAGCTTTACTTATTTTTCCCTTTTAACCCAAGATTACATCATTAGGTAGGGTTATCATAGAGTAACAACTAATTTACAACAAGCTTTATTCCCATCCTATTATAATCTTTCACCACTAACTTTTTGCCTAACTCTTTATACAAAAGGATTTGCTAAATTACACATGGACTTCACATATTGAAGCGATATTATGCCTTCTTCCAATAATCTTCTTACATGATTCTGTTTGAGATGAACTTGTCCTGATTTTCCATTGTAATAATCACTTGAACCCTGAAATATATTAGCTTGATTATCACAATAGATAGTCAAAGGTGCAATTGGCTTACTCCATAATTGAAACGACCCCAAAAAGTGCTGAAAATGTGCCTCGGAAGTGCCCGAAATCTTATTTTCCATATATCTAAAATTCCATTGGTTATTTTGAAAATTCAACTTAATATTCTTATTCAGGGGGTCCAAATTAGGGTGACAAAGGTCTAACCTCAATTTTAAAGCAAAGAAATCGAATTATGAAATTTCACTTGTGCGATTTCTGGAGAGCCTTCGCATCCTCTCCGAGATGCGGAGATGTGTATTTCTTACACTGTCTTTTCTTGTCCATCCAAATTTTTCTATGTATTGAGCCTATGTTTTCCCAAATGTGTTTTTATCGATACTTAGCCTTATTTCACCATCATATCACCCTAAACATTCCCCAACACTCACCAAGATACTTATCCAAATATTTGCTCCTAAATTCAAGTCCCAAACTCTAGACCAATCTTAAGGATTTCATCAAGGATCTCACTCAAGCTTCAAGTCTCCATTCCTAATCTTCTTCAAGGGTTCTCCAAAGTCAAGGTATGTGGGATTGAACCATTGGGTCCTTCCGCCCATTATGCTTAAACCCTCTTTTTACTAATATTTCATGATTTAAAGTTGAATCTACATGTGGGTCTTGTATATTGAGAAATTTATTGCATAGTGATTTTAATTCATAAAAGTATGGTTATTTTAGCATGTTCTGAGCTCTAAATCTTAGATCTAATATTGGATTTGATGAAGGGTTTTGCTATGAATGTCTTGGGGGTGTTGCAAGGTGTTGATTGATAGTTTTAAAATAGATTTTCTTGCATGATTTTGTATCTAAATTGCATGGTCTTTTACCCCCATTACACACCCCCAAGGTGTTTGATAAAATGTGTGGTTATAGTTTCTTATGGAAATGAAGGTTCAAAGCATGAGATATGATAAGAATGATGATATAATGATGAAATGAGCTTATGTATGTGATGAATCCTATGTCAAGTGTTGCATTAGACTATATGATGAATCCTATATAAAGTGTATTACTTGACCATGCCCAATGCGGGGGGTTTAGTGCCCGAATAACCTAGATAAGGGTTAATACTCATCCAACAGAGTGATGGGGGTGGCATCACCACTAATCTAGATTTAGGTTTGTACTCACTAACCTAGATGAGGGTTAATACTCATCCACCAAGGTGATGGGGTGGCATCATCATCAACCTAGATGGGAGTTTGTACTCATCAACCCAGATGAGGGTGAATAATCATCCACCTAAGTGATGGGGTGGCAACATCATTAACTTACCAAAGGGTTCATACTTTGGAAATCTAGCTTGGTCTCTTCTACACATATGATATTCTATATGAGCATAGATTACCTAAGCAAGTTTTACTTATGTATTGATTATACATGACATATTGCTATATCATGCCGATTGCCTATTGTTATGCATGTTGATTATGAAGCTTGTCTCTTATTACATTGCATCCCACGTACTTAGTACATTCAAATGTACTAATGCATACTCTTGTTTATATGATATCACCATATAGGAGCCGGTGCCCGAGTTGATCATCCTCCTCCTCCATGTGGCTAGACAGTGCTATCCCAAGCTTATTGGCGAGTCCTCCATTTTGGAGACTTTGGTTTATATTTTCCTCTTATCTATGTATTGAGACACTATTTTATGTTCTATTTGACCATGAGGGTGAGCCTGGTTACCTTGTACTGGTCCCCACTCTATCCATGTATTTAGAGGTATTTGTTGGACAAGTTATGTATTAAGTTTGAGCTTTGACTATCTATCTTATCTAAGTATTACACTCTCTCTTTCTCTCTTATTCCCATTTCCCCTTGTTCTTGTTTCTTCTGATGTTTTATATTGTTGCTACAACCAAGGATGTATAATGATAACCTATGAGGCCTGTTTGGGGTTCCTTCAGGTTCCCCATTCGCCGGTCATGTCTAGGCCCTAGGTTTGGGTCGTGACAATAATGGAATATACATTAGTATACATCGTAGCCAATCAACTTTTTCTCCAGTAGAAGACATAGCTATAAATTCTGACTCCATAGTTGACTGCGCAATACATGTCTACTTCTTTGATTTCCAGGAGATTGCTACTCCAACCAAAGTAAAAAATCCAAGTAGTAATAGATTTAGAGTCATTCGGATTAGAATTCCAAGTAGCATCACTATAGCCTTCAAGAATTGCTAGGAAGGTAAACTAATGTAGGCCAACATTAAATTTTCCCTTCATATATACATGAATCAAAGCATTCCAGTGTTCAATTTCAGGGTTACTAGTAAAACTGCTCAAAGTTCCTATTGCATAAGCAATAACTGACCTTGTACAATGCATGGAATATATAAGAATTCCAATGATTTGAGAATATGTCAATTGATCAAGAACATCGCCATAATTTTGTACTATTTTGATGTTTGGATCAAATGGTGTAGGAGCAGGTTTATCATTAAAGTTACCAAGTCTCTTCAGAAACTTCTCAATATAATTTGATTGAGTATGAGTCAAACCATTTGCTTCTCTTATTATTTTAATGTCCAAAATCATATCAGCTTCTCCAAGGTCTTCCATTTCAAATTGAGAAGTAAGAAATGATTTTGTTTCTTTGACTCTTTCAACATCAGTTCCAAAGATCAACATGTCATCTCCATAAAGAGAAATTAGAACACTTGAATTTTCTTGAAATTTATTAAATATGCACATATCATCTCCATTGATTAAATAACCATTAGAAATCATAACATTTCTAATTTCTCATGTCATTGCTTTGGAGCTTGTTTTAATCTATAAAGAGATTTAAAAAGCTTACTAACTTTATGTTCTTGACCAGGAATGAAAATCTTCTGGTCATTTTATGTAACTTCATATAGATCCCGAATAAAAAATATAGTCTTCACATCCATTTGATGAACTACAAGGCCACAAACTGCTGCTAAAGTAACCAAGAGTCAAGTTGAGGTTATTCGAGCTACAGGTGAAAAATTATCCAAACAATTAGCATCTTTCATTTGAGTGAATCCTTTAGCTACTAAGTGAGCTTTGTACTTATCTAAAGTACCATCTAATTTTATTTTCTTCCTAAAAATCCATTGGAACCAATTGGTTTAAATCTAGGAGGAAGATCTAACAAAATCCAAGTATTGTTTGTGAAACACCCCTCATGTGCTTCATAATACCCCATAATTGTAATTTCTAAATATTTCAAAATTTGTGCGTGATTATGAAATTCTGATTTCATATTCTTGATTAGGGGGTAAAATTGAGTGGAAATGAGTACAACTCAAATTTTAGAAGACCTGTAGCAAAAAATAATTCTTGCTAATTTCCAAATTTCCAGTGTCTATCCGCACCCAGGCCGCGACGCACCTGGGTAATAAACTAGTGTAAGTTAGCCTGCACATTGGGTCCATGTTGTGCTAAGGACATAGACTAGTGTAAAATTTTCCTTAATTTCCTAATTTCATCAAGGGGTATTGCGGTAATAGCTTCATGCCCATTTATACGTGAAATCTTTCATACATAGCCATTTTATAACTCTATAACTCACAAAACCCTCTCAAAAACTTTTCCAAGACTTTATCAAATCTCTCATTCAAATTCAAGGATTACAAGCTCAATTTTAGAACTCAAGAACTCATCTCAAGCTTCAAATCTCCTTCAAGTTCATCTTAAGAAATTCATGGTATTCATCCATGGATCCTTTTACCCATGGAGCTCAACATTCTATTTTTATGAAAATTGCATGATATCAAATTGTATTACTTATGGGTATCTTTTATTATGAAATAAGAACATAAATTATGTTGGGGTTTTATCAATTATTGATTAATTATGGATGAATATCTATTTCAAGCTTATTTCGTGAATTGATCTTTTATCTATTGAGACTATGCATGATTTGAGCTATGAAACTATGAACCTTTATGAGCTTTTGTGATAGATTTCAAGATACAATGAGTGTTTTACTACAATCTTGGTGGGTTGATTTGCATTGAGTTTACTCATCTTGTTTTAATCTTAAATTGCATGATTTTGAACAAGTATCATGAACCCACCATGTGTTTGATAAAAGCACATGACAAGAATTCTCAAGTTATTGATGAACTATTATATGATTTACAAGTCAAGTGATTTCATGATGATTAAGGGGTTTCAACAAAGTATTGAATACATGAAAAGTATATATGATTTTACAAGTGACAAGTTGAGCCTTATTTCAAGATTTTTACCTCTTGTGAGCCATTCATGTTAAAGTAAGCGATCATATATGACTATTATCTACTCTGAAGTTCAAGTTAGACTCACTAGTAAAGGTCAAGAATTTTGAAGAGCTACTGATTTCATGTTATCATGTCTCTTACAAGTTACTCATGTTATTATTAAAGTATGATTATTTCAAGTATTCCATGGGATTAGATTTAGCACCGATTACAAGCATGCTTTATTACATATAATGATCATGCATGTCATATTGAGATTATATATCCATTAATTATGATTATGCATTTTGAATATTATGGTTCATCTTTTTGATGCATTGCACCTTGCATACTTAGTACATTTCAATTACTAACACATACTCTATGCCTACATGATATTACCATGTAGGGACCGGAGCTCCTTTTGATTATCATCCTCCACGTGGCTAGTATGATTCCTTAAAGAAAGCTTTGGTGAGTCCTTAATTATGAGGACAATATCTACTTTATTCCTGTTATGTTGAGTCTTGTCTTTTTTGTTAGATATTTGTTATTATGAGGGTGAGCCCGGGAAGTGTCTTGGCCCCTGCTTTATTCTAATGTGGAGGTGTTGTTGGATACTAAGTTTGTATATGTTTTTGAGCTTGACTCTTCTTATGTTTCTATGTTTGTGAAAGACTTCCCTTAGTCCCTCTTCCCTTTTTATACTTTACTTTTGTTGATGTTTATTTTCATTTGCCTAATCAAGGATGTGTACAAGATATGCTAAGAGGCTTTTTCTTGGATGTCTTCGGACTTTCCATTCGTCGTGTCACGTCTAGGCCCTAGGCTTGTGTCCTGACATGCTTGGTATCAGAGGACTAGGTTGTTAATGGTCCTTATAAATTTAATACATCACATCTATTAGAGTCTTATTCATGGTTGTGAAGCGTGCCACAACTATGAATGGGAGGCTATGGGGCGTTTTAGGAAATGTTTCACTTCCTCGTAATCTATGTCATGCAGTAGAGCTAAGTTCCCTAAGGCTTATTATTGATTCCTAACCATTGGATTTCTGAATATATCTCAAGCTATTCAGAATGGTTAATGGGATGTGACCATCTCTCTCTTGAGGGTCAACTTCCCAACGATGACATATCGAATGGGGAGGTTCGCAATGCTATATGGCAATTAGCCAAGGTGGTAACCGCTCAACTCAATCAACATATGTGTGCACTCGAGACTTTAAAGGACAAGAGGAGGGAAAGGAAGGCTAAGAGAGCCCAAGTTGATGGTGCATCATTTTCTACTAGTATATCGGTTCCAAGTACCAAAAGAAAAGGATTGCTTTTGACAATTATTGAGGGTGTGGCAAGAAGTATTAAGAAAGGTGTTTGGTGAGCACCAAAGGTTATTTCAAGTGTGGCAGTATTGGGCATAAGATGAGGGATTGTCCTGTGGCCTCTGCAAAAGGAACAAGAAGGGTTCAATTTGAAGGTGGCAATAGTTGGGTAAGTTTTTCCAAGGTGTCCAAAATATGGAAGGAATCATAATGAAAGGTGCTTGAGGTATTTGAATGCTTGCTATAGGTGTGGCAAGATAAGCTACAAAATTGTTGATTGTCCATATGCTCAAAGGAAAGGCAAAGGTGTTGGTGATCAAGCTTCTCCTACGTGGCACAAGTGTGGGAGGTACCATTCGGGGGATTGTTTGGCCGATTCGAGTGCTTGTTTTGGGTGTGGCGCAAAGGATCATAAGTTGAGCCATTGTGCATGGATTACTAAAAATTATGAGGATGGCCATTGACAAACTCAACCATACCCCTCTAAGGGTCACTAGACCTAGCATGGTGCTTCACCGGTATGTTAAATATTTTGGATTGTAATGTGTGTGCTTTATTAGATCTAGGTGTCATTCTTTCTTTCATTGCTCCTTTTGTTGCTAATAATCTTCATGTGTATCCTGAATTGTTGTGTGAACCTTATGAAGTGTCTACCCTCATTGGTAAGTCCATCATTGCTAAAAGAGTCTATAGAGATTGTCCCGTGTTCATATTGCATAAAGTATTGCCTTATAATTTTGTTGAACTCGATATGGTGAATTTTGATATTATTCTTGGGATGGATTGATTAAATGCATATCATGCTTCCATTGAATGTAGAACCTGTAAGGTTAGATTCCAATTCCCTAATGAGCCCTACAACAAATATGATATATAGCGACGAAATTATTAGCTACGAATTGAAATTCTACACCTTTTTGTTGAGGCTAAAGTGGTCATTGCACTACAACAAATATGATATACCTACGAAATTATTAGCTACCAAATGAAATTCGCCACTGATTATTCATTTTTAGTGACAAAAATTACATTTCATGCCTAAATATGTGAGACACATACTTTTAGTGACGAAACATAAAAATTCATAGCAAAGTTTTGTCCACTAAAATTTCCCGCCAAGAAATGAATTGGCGTCATTTATTGAGTATAATTAGCCACGAATTTGTAGTTATTGATGACACATTATTTCATCACTAATAATGTATCTAATTTGTGACAAATTATGTTTTGTCTTAAAATTAATTAATTTTTTGATATGAAAAAAATTTGTCTCAAAAGTATGTTATTGCAATAGTGACAAATTGGAGTTCATAATTAAATGTTATAAGCTTTAGCTATAAAATTTTATATTTAACTGTGACATTTATTTTCATCACTTAAAATATAAATAATTAGTGACAATTATTTTATTGTCGCAAATCAATGTGCAATTTAGTGACACTAATGATTTGTCACAAAATATACAAGTGTAGTTGAATAATTCAACTATATGCGACGAAACTATTCGTAACTAATACATGCTTTTCTTTTACTATTATTGTTAATTATTATAAGTGACAATTGACAAAAAGAATAATACAAGTTCGTAACTAAAACATGCTTTTCTTTTACTATTATTGTTAATTATTATAAGTGACAATTGACAAAAAGAATAATACAAGTGCTTCATAAGAAATCGTTGATACTTTGGTCCAAAAATACCCTTATTGTTACTAAATGGGTCAGAAGTGTCATTCTTTAAATAAGTATATATTTTTTTCCTTTTTAAATATATTGTGTTTCTAATAAAAATATTATTTTTAAAGAATCCTTTTCTTGTTTTATTTTTTTAAAAATCACATTAACTAATAAAAATGTAAGATTTTTTTTTCTTGATCTCATTTATCAAGTAAAATAGAAATTTGTATCCCTGTAACAAATAATATATTTCATAAATATAAGATCATAGTAAACCCAATATATTAATTTTGTTTGTTAATTTTTTTATTTTTATTACTTTTGATCTTGCTACTATTATTACTACTAGTTTAGTGTACGTGTTTTGTATGTATGTGTCATATCAATTTAAAAATTATATATAAATAGTACTTGCCATTAAATAAATATAATATTCATGTAAACAAATTTAAATAAATACTATTGGTTTGATGCAATAGTTTAGTCTATTGTGAAATGGCAAAGATAAGAAAATCAATTTCAATTGATTATATAAAGATATGTTAATAGTTTTTTAATACAACATAATTTTATTGAATTTTTATCTTTATAAATTTGTTATGTTACATACTTTCATTAACAAAATATTTGATAATCAAAATGAGAACAATAATAATATTTTTTGCTTCATTTCCTTCATAGCCTAGGCAATTATTTATATAGAATAGTCCTAAATCATAAGTGAATTCTAAATATAAAGAAAAACTAATTTAAAAGTAAATCTTGAAACTAAATAAATAAAACATAAAATAATAAATTAAGAAAAATAGTAAAAATACTATTTTATCTAAAGAGGAGTCTTTTTAATGAAGGGGAAAAAATTTAAACAACATTTCTAAGGGCCTTCATGCTTTTAATACAATATTAGTTTAGTGTACACGCTTTGCACTTATGTATTGCGTTAATTTAAAAATTATATATAATTAGTACTTGTCATTAAAATAAATATAATATTCATATAAACCAAATTAAATAAATACTATTAATTATGTACATGAGAAAATTAATTCAATTACTTATAATATAGATATGTTAATAGTTTATGAGTAAAAAGTAATAATTTGGAGTTGAATAGTTAGGAATTAAATAATTAATTTATTTAAACTAAATTAAATTTAAAAAAGACTCCTAAATATAAAAGGGGTATTTTAATGTTTCCAACATAATTTTAATTACTCTTTTCCTTTTTTAAATTTCTTATATTACATACTTTTATTAACAAAATATTTGATGATTTAAATTTTGATTAATTTCAAAGTCTTAAATATTGAAAAAAAATAATAGTAATATATTTCCTTTCCTTTAATATCTAGACAATTATTTATATAGAATAGTCCTAAATCAAGAATACATTCTCAATATAAAGAAATTCTAATTCAAAAGTTAATCTTGAAATTAAAAAATAAAAGAGTAAATACTTAATAAATTTAAAAAAATAGTGAAAAGACGATTTTGTCTAAAGATGAGTTTTTTAATAAAGGGCAAAAAGTTTAAAAAAATAATAGTAATATTTTTCATTTCCTTCACAATCTAGATAATTATTTTTATAGAATAGTCCTAAATCGAGAATGAATTATAAATATAAATTAAATTCTAATTCAAAAGTGAATCATGAAATTAAATAAATAAAAGAGTAAATACTTAATAAATTAAGAAAATAGTGAAAAGATGATTTTGTCTAAAGGGAAGTCTTTAATAAAGGGCAAAAAGTTCAAACAACATTTCTAAAGGACTTCAAGCTTTGAATATTGTACAAATATAGATATATATACATAGGATGAAGGTCATAAGCAGGCGC
Source organism: Solanum virginianum (assembly GCA_000787875.1). Lineage (NCBI taxonomy): Eukaryota > Viridiplantae > Streptophyta > Magnoliopsida > Solanales > Solanaceae > Solanum > Solanum virginianum. The sequence goes on along the minus strand of DF360253.1, from coordinate 5,496 downwards.
ACCATTGAGATTCTTGGAATGTTCAGCAGATTGGTGAGCCTCCCCTACTTCGGAGGGTTTATCATCCATTTTCATCTTTCTTTAGAGTTAGCTTTTGCTTGATCTTTATTTGAATTGAGGTAGCCATGGGTCTGTCATTGGCACCACCTAACAGTGATAGAGGCTTTATAGACTAGAGTCGAATTTTGATTGAGGTAGCCATGGGTCTATCATTGGCACCACCTGATAGTGATAGAGGCTTCATAGACTAGAGTCGAATATTGATGTAAGATTGTGAGCTAGTTCTTCCTACTAGCCTTTTATTATAAGATTATTTTGAGACTAGATGATGATGTGCCCATTTAGTCCCTTATGTCTTCCGCTGATTAGTAGAATGTATGAATGAATGAATGTGAAGAGGCCAAGTGGTTCTCTTAGGGACTAGCAATAGTCTCTGAGTGCCAGTTACGCCTAGGGTACCCTTCCGGGGCGTGACAGATATAGATATAAATATACATATTGTAACACCCCAATATTTTTTAAGCTAAGACCGAGTCATCCTTCATATGATATAGAATTTTAATTCAGGATTCTTAATTGAGCATAGATGTTAAAGTCAATTTCTTAGTATGGGAATATAATTGGAGATGATTTGAGGTCATAGTTCTAATGTAAGATTTTATGAAAGTTAGGCGAACCAATGACTTATAAGTTATATATATGTGCTAGGATCAATGCCTAGGTATTTAAAGGATATTGGGCATGATTTAGAGTCATAAGGGATCTTTTACATCAAGCCAAGTCCAAAGAATTTCTAGTAACTAAGTTTCGTATGAGTCGATAGAAGCGTCAACTTCAAATGACCATATCTCCTAAAGTATAATGAGTTAGTGACCTATAATATACCAAATTGAAGATATTGGAATTAACTTTCCAACGCATCTGATTTTACCTTAATCAGAGTTCGGAGTAGAAATTTATGACCATTTAGTGAAGGGGTGCAGAGTTGTCTGAAGGTCCGTGATAGCTCCGCGTCGCCGACCAAATGCGGACCCCCACTGGATAAGCAATGACATTTTTTCTTTTATTTTGAGGGTACTTTTATCATAACACCTTTGAGGGACTATCCAAACTCTTCAGGATATGCTTAAAGCTAGTGTTTTGGAGTTTAAGGGTAGTTGGGATGAACATCTTCCATTTATTGAGTTTGCTTACAACATTAGCTACCACTCAAGCATTGGCATGTCTTCCTTTAAAGCTTTATATTGTAGGCATTTTAGATCCCTGGTTGGGTAGTTTGATTTGGGGGAGATTGCTTTGTTTGGCTCGAATTTGGTTATAGAAGCCTTGGAAAAGTTGAGGTTGATAAGGGAGAGGTTGAAGATGGCCCAAAGTAGATAAACGTCCTACTCCGATGTGTGAAGATGAGATCTTTCATTTAAGGTTGGTGATTGGGTTTACTTGAAAGTATCACCCATGAAGGGTGTGGTCCGATTTGGCTAGAAAGGGAAATTGAGCCCAATATTTGTGGGACCATATAGAATTTTGAGAAGGGTTAGTAAGGTTGCATATGAATTAGAGTTGCCTATGAAGATGAATATGGTTCATTATGTCTTCCATGTGTCTATGTTGATGAATTGTGTGGGTGACCCAAGTGGTATAGTTCCCTTAGAGGTTATGGGGGTTGTGGAAGATAATTTGACCTATGAGAAGGTCACGGTGGAGATATTAGATAGACTAGTGAAGAGGTTGAGGAACAAAGATGTAGCATACGTCAACATCCTTTGGAGGAATCAACAAGTTGAAAGTGCCACATAGGAAGTCGAGGCGGACATGAAAAAGTGAACCCATATCTCTTCAACTTTAATAAAGCCAAAGGTAATAACTTAAGTCCTATCTATGATTTGAAGTCTTAAGTTTCAGCCCTCATGTCATTTTGCATGCATTCACATTTATGGTAACAAGTTTATGGTGATTTTAATATTCATGTTGAGACTTTTTTAAAATGATGTTTAAGTTCTTTTGTTGCATTCATGTTGGGCTGAAATTTTCATAATTACTTCTCTTACACACATTTCTTTGACATTCAGGGACGAATATTCCCAAGAGGAAGATATTCAAACACCCCTCATGTGTTTCAGAATGCTCCATAATCGTAATTTCCATATATCACAAAATTCATGCGTGATTTTAAAAATTCGACTTCATATTCTTGATCGGGAGGTAAAATTGAATGGGGAATAGATATAGCCTAGATTTTAGAAGACCCGTAGTAAAAAATAATTCTAGCTAATTTTTGAATTTCCAGTGTCTGTCCACGCCCAGGCTGCGACGCGCCTGTGGTGCGGACTAGTGTAAGTTGGCTGCGTATTGGGTCTGCATCTTGCCAGAGATGCAGACCAGTGTAAGTTTTTCCTTGGTTTTTTCATTTTGTCCAAGGGCATTATATGAATATAAATTATATTGGCATTTGATCAAGTATTGATTGATTATGCATGAATATCTATTTCAAGCTTATTCCATGAATCGATTTTTGTCCATTGAGACTATGCATGATTTGAGTTATGAAATTATGAACTATTATGAGCTTTGGTGATAGATTTCAAGATACCCTACTTGAGGTTTTTACTATGATATTGGTGGGTTGATTTGCATTGAGTTTACTCATCTTGTTTTACTTTTGAATTGTATGATTTTATACAAGTATCATGAACCCACCATGTGTTTGATAAAATAACTTGACAAGAATTCTCAAGTTGTTGATGAACTATTATATGATTTACAATTCAAGTGATTTCATGATGATTAAGAGATTTCAAGCAAGTATTGAATTCATTAAAAGTATCTATGATTTTACAAGTGATAAGTTGAGCCCTATTTCAAGATTTTTACCTCTTGTGAGCCATTCATTGTCACGACCCAACCTATAGGCCGTGACTAGTACCCGATTGGGGCACTCAGACACAACTGCTAAGCCAGAATCCAATTATAATAACTAACTCATTTACAGAAATTTCGACAGAGTTTCCATTGTTTTTCTGACTACCCACCTGCATACAGAAAATCCCAGCATACAATACATACATATATATATATATACACGTGCTGACAATGGTCACCGCTGCAGTTAAACCACCCAACATACACAACATACGTACATAATATACAAACTAACATGCCCCATTCTCACAGGAGTCCACAGACCTTTATACAGACAGACTGGATCATAGGACGAGACAGGGCCCCGTCGTACCCTTAATTGGACATAATACGGAATAAAGAAGCAGCATATATACCAAATAGTTGCTCCGAAGCAAAGGAGCTCTTCAAAAGGTAGATAGGGAACCAAAGCTGGTGGCCCGCTACTCTGTACGTCTGTACCTACGGGTATGAAACGCAGCCCCCGAAGAAAGAGGGTCAGTACGAAATACATACCGAATATGTAAAGCAGAAAGCACAAGTATAAATAAAAGTGATAGACCAACAGAGATATAAAAGTCACACTCATATGTAAACATCAGAAAATATTCCCTTTTGGTTTTCAAAATATCAAACGGATGCATAACGTACAGGAACAATGGCGACTTGACTTGACAGTGAAAATATTTCTTTTTGGTTTTCAAAATATCAAACGGATGCATAACGTACAGGAACAATGGCGACCTCCAAACTCGCACCATACCACAGCATCACACCAGAAAGTTTGAATCTCCAAAAATCTTCGACACAAATCACAAATGTGGGATAAGTGAGCCTGCGTCCCTGAACTCACAAATCCTATAGTAAATGTGGCATAAAACCACCAAACCAAAGGCCCAATCTCACCGTATCACCAAACTAAGTGGAGCCAACCCTTGGACCAAGCCAACCCCACCATACCTAGCCAATTTGGGAATATATATATATATAGTATATTACACACGACAACAACCGACCCGGGAATCGGTGAACGAGGTTATAATGGGCACGAATAGAGTTGTGAGAAGTCATATGCACAAAATCATCATCAAAAATCTCAAAGTAGTAGTAAAATATTCATGTCCAAAAATAATGTATTATTTATCCTAAGTTCGTTTAGAAGTGTTAAATTTCAAGAAAGAGATCTTACAAGCTATCATAATCGTTGTAAAATTGTTTTAAGACAATTCGGGCCTTATGCCAAAATTACGGGTATTTATCTTTTGCAAAGTGTTAGGAACATATATTGTTTCAAACTTATCACACTTTTCATAT